>OY747703.1:12641295-12853795 GCA_963556495.2 Valencia hispanica
TCAAAATTAATGCAAAACTATGTCTACCAAATGTACCAAAACAAGCAGGGGGGAATGAAAAAAAAAAAAAAAAAAAAAACTGCTCCCAATGATGAGCCGGCTCCCATCGTTCACTTCAAAGAGTTAGCTCTTAGAGCCGGTTCGTTCACGACCGACACATCACCGATTCGAAGTACGAACTCCACCGTGAAAGATCAAGAAAGTTTCTTCACGCAATGATGCATGAAGAAGACATATTCGTGTTAGCCTTTTATTTTAATCAGCTAATTCAGCTAAAACCATTTCTACCAGAAACGTAGTGCACACGTGAGTTGCTCTGTTGTTGACTGCCAGAATCAACATGGAAATATTTTTTCTATTCTTTTTACGCCGGAATCCTTTACGAATTTGGGACAATATCAGGTGAAGTTGGCATCGAAGCTCCGTTTGGAAAAAGGGGCCATTCCAACAATCGGAGGCTTGCCTGCAATTGAAACGGTAAGGCTGTGTTTTTATTGCTCTGCTGTCTGTAACAAACAGCAGCTAACTGCTAATGTGGCTATTGTATGCTAGCGGGAGTAGTAGATATGGGTTAAGCGTTACCTGCGGTGCCAGCCCCCCTCCTTCCTGCCACCAATCAACGCGTCCCTCATTTGCATTATTACAATGCCCGTCCACGACAGCCAAAGTATCGCATCAGATCTCGCGAGACAATAATGCCTTCAGAAATAAGGGTCAGAGGAGCTCTGTGTTTATTTTTTTCAACTTTTTTTTTTAGAAGGGCCTGAAAGACTATAATAGAGCGTGGGTATCCAAGATAATACTAGGTTATGACTCCTTTAAGAGTATGTCTCTACCAGCTTCACATATCAAAAAAAAAAAAAAAAAAAACACTTAAACATTTCTCAATTCTTCTTTGGAAAATAGCTTAACCTCAGTCACATATGACGTAGAGAGAGTCTACTAATGGAAATGTTCTAGTATCGTTTGCTTGAGTTCCCACAGCACATGATGGTACCACCACAGTGTTTCACTGTGGACTTGGTGTTTTCAGAATGACGCACGAGTCTATCACCTCAGATCCAGAATTAGAGATTTCTGCTCCAAAGTGACAAAAGGTGAAAAACATCTCTTCAGTCAGCTCGATGAACACTGGAGGCTCAATATGGCTTCGTTGATTTTTTGTCGTCGTTAAATGCAAACTCATTCTTGCAGGCAATAGATTTTTCATGTTAATTTTCTGCTGACACTGCTAAAAGATTGTGCCATAATGAGCCAATACTGTAATCCCTCTTGGGCTTCTAGATGATCTTCTCCCTGGTTGATAAGCATTATCACTACACTCTTCTCCTTCATCTCCATTTTTCCACCGGTTCCATCAAAGGTCGCTGGCTTACTGGGAAAATAATATGGACACCTAGCTTCTGACACAGTGGCAAAAGATTGCAAAACACACAAAAAACACAATAAATATGCAATCCAAGTCAAGTCAAAAAAGTTACTAATTAATGTACGCCAGTGCTCGTAAAAGCTTTTGCACGTGTCTCAGGAAAGACATTTTATAGATACAACTAAGCTACAAATGCACAACCATTTCCCCTTGCTTAAAATTCAGACAGATTTGGGGGGGGTTTGCGGCAGGACATATTTCCAGACAGTCAAGGATCATTATTCACTGTTATTGAGAAGATGTTTTACAACTACAGCTGCCAAGATATGTGCGGTGCACCTGTTAAGTAACTGATTTCTGGTTTGCTACCAGAGCTACCGACTTAATAATCAGCTAATATCAGCTAGTTAGACATTTCAGTGGTGCTCTATAGAGCTCCGGACGTCACGTCACTCTCAGAGTATAGGCGCCATGTTGGCAGGCATGAACGTCACCAAAATGAACGTCGCTGGCTGTGATTTTACTCCATCGGGGTTTACTCCCCATTTAAAAACAGAAGATATTATTGTATATACCGGGAAATTTTAAAGATTAAACATAATCCGACCCTTACCATGCCCCTGGGATATTTTTTAAAACTTCAGAAGCTGTCAGGGCGGACCTTTTACCGGACCTGAGATACTCTCACAACGGCGTCAGTTTGTTTTTAAAGTTGCTGGGGACAATAACCATAAACTTGAGGGTGGTTTGAAGATGGCTGGGTAGAATTATTATTAATTATTGATATCGTCTATAAAGATTAATCTGTTTCACGTTTATGCACTACAGTGAATAAACAGTTGTTGAAAATCGTATCTTTATTCCATCAATAAAAGTTGAGAGCCATAAGCTTATGTGTTTTGTTTTTCAAACGACACTGAAAACCACCATTAGGCTGTTTGCTTGCATGGCTTCATTAAAATCCACATTATAGCACATAGAACAATGTTGGTATGTACTCGCCCCAGAAGAATATGTGCAACAATAAAACGCGTTCCCTTTGCAACCCTTGCAGTTCTGTGCAGAGAAACTTCAACACTAACTTACAATTCAGTGTCCTGCAACAGGGCGGGTGACCCGCATAAGGTTTTTACATCATAAAGTTGTGAAATTAAATTTCAGGGGTCCGGGAGGACGTTTCTTTAATTCATTTATGTATTTTTCCATCTTTAAACGAGTACTTGCAACATTGCAGGACTCTGAGCCCCTGAACATGTTTGCAGCGGACTACGAGTCTTTTAAAACCCCGACATATCCACTGCTGTATAATATGAATGTATAAGAAAGTGGAATGAAGTGATTTAAATAATAGTCCGTTCAGACAATGATTATGTGGAAATGTGGATGTTAGAGCTGGTAAGAAATTCCGCATCAAGTTTTTAAAAGTGGTGGAAAAAAAAAAAATCATCAATCATAAATATCCCCGCCGTCACCTGCTAAAATGACGCCCATCCCCTGACATATACAATTTCCTGATCAACTTTCCCTCGTCCTACTCTAGAGCATCGCTTAAAGCGATGTTGTGCAACATCTTGTATGTTCATCTCAGGAAATAAAGTATTTTTATTTCTAAATAAATTGCATCACTTAATGATAAAAGAGCAGTTATCAAACAAACGATATTAAATCTGAATTACAGGTGAATCACTCAGAAAACCTATATGAAACGGCTTCCTTTTTCCCTGATCGCTAGCGCGTTTCATGGCAATGATCCATCGTTTTCTGCGTTCTGGATCTTTGGGAATCCTATAGAACATTTCTCGCTTATCTCGTCCGCGTCTGTTATGGCATTCTGGGGCGGAACAGGTATCCACCATATTTACCGTTTCCAAGTTTGGGTTAGGAGCAAATAAAAACAACTGCGGGAGACTGCCTGCCACAATGGCGCCCATTCGATTTTAACTGTTGCATGCTGGGAGAAGTGACGTCAACTCCTGGAGCTCTATAGAGGTAGAAAGGCAAACAAAGTCCAACACTGGACAGCAAGTGTACCTGAAAACCAATACCATTTATTTTTAAGATTATGTTAAGAATAAAAATATAAACAAAATCTCAGCAATGCAAAAACAAAGGTGATCCTTGGTAGAGGTGGTGGCTTTGAATTAAGACAAAGATTTATATATAATTCCGTTGATTTATAAAGCACAGATTCACAAAAAGTCATCTCAAGATACCTTTTAAACACAAACAGATCAAATTGGTGAAGAGAAATAAGTCACTCCAATCATAAAGACAGATTAAAATTTAAGCAAATATTTCAATTTGATTCTAGTTTTAAAACAATGTAGTCAAGTTCAGTTTATCTAGTTAAATTATATTTAACCCGGAGATCAAGGGGAAACTCTTATCTCTTAGACAACTGATTGATGCATTTCCACTTATTATCACTGCAATATCCAATGTTATAAATCTAGCAGCAGTTGGAACAACAATAAAAGCAATAAGATAATCTATTTTAAACGTATGTGTTAAAACAGCAACATCAAGATATTTTTCTACTCAAATTGTAAAAGTTAACCAGCCCTCTGTATACTCGTTCTCTTTAATGTGGGTAAGTTGGAAGTATTTTGGCTAAATGCCGTCATCAGCACATTCCCAGATAAAAAAAAAAAACCCTAACACATTTAAACACAGCCAAGAAAACAACTTGGCCAATCAGAATCAAATCAGGCAGTCAATCCAAAAAGGAAGCATCTGTGTGGAGAACTACCAGTCAAAGTCCAATCAGCGACACTCAAAGAAAAACAATAGGCACACCATATCTTTACCCTTTTTCTCAGTTTTACTTTTGAGCTGTGCACATTGATGTTTTCTGCTTAAAGCTGTCATGCCATGAGAGTCTCCTGCTGACACACGCACACTTAGAAGCTACAAACAGGTAGGCCAACTGACAAACTGGGTCAATGTGTGTCATTCTTTAGCACTCGCCATTAACCACGCATGAGCACACACACAACCGCAACATCCAAGGAAGGGTGTCTGTCTGAGCAGTAAAGTGCTGTGCAGACGGTAAAACTAGGGATGGACGATCTAGAAAAAGAGCATATCGATAAAGAGAAAAGTCCTATTGATCGATAACTATCGATAACCATCAACACATTTAGAAAATAGAATTTAAGTCCATCCCTTGCAATTTATTCTATTTTTTAATGAACTACTTTAAATAAAGAGCTAAAAAAAAACTGAACTCAACTCAGCCCTTTATTGAAACACTTATTTTTTTTTCCATAACTGAAAGTTTGTAAGACACAAGTAGAGATCAAGTTAACAGACATGAGTGACATCAGTAAATACTGACAAAGAAAAGTTATGAACCGTTATGTTATTGATTAAAAAGTACTTTAATTTAAATTGTAGGCTCATCTTGATGCTTCTTTTTATTTCTCTCTTTTGTTGTTTGAGGAACAAAGGCTTGGTGACGGGCATGCCGGAGTCTGCGTTTGTGATTGGTTTGGAGTAAGTAATGAATGTAGTATTGAGCTATCCGATAGGCTAGAATCAAAAAGAAAGGGAAACTTTTTTTATTTTTTATTAAACCATTTAAAAATCGACCCTCCCCCCCAATCGCACCAGACATCCATCGATCGATCGATCTACATGCTAATTGAATTTTTGTCCAGCCAAGTGAAAGTATAAATCAGGACATTTTACAAGGCACACCATGGCAACATCTTAGGGTAATGTTGCTGGCAAAGGGCGTCTTTTGAATGTGCCGTGGTGGCATAGCGGGGTGAGAATATTGCAGCATTCGTGCCGCCATGCTTGACAGTAATATTACCACAATATTGCCGCAACGCTGGACTTATGAATGAAGACCACGCCTTGCTGCAACAGAGGGTGATGTCATGAGTCCCGGCCGGCAACAGCATTTAAAATGCAAGTAAATACGGGGAGTTTCATGTAGCATTTGTAAACTGTATCAGCTGAAATGGCAAACAGGAGTGATGCAGAGGTCTGGGAGCTTCTGGCCTTTAGACCTGAAGACCAGATCACCAGACAGTTCATGGGGACTGTGAAGGACAGCCACCTTTTGGAGCGGCCCACAAAAAGAATTAAGGAGCGGGGCTTCAATCGGGATAAAAACAAGTTACCCCCAAGCTATTTTGTCTGTCTCCCAGTTTATACGCAACCCTGCACCTCGACAGCCCGGACACCACCCGTACACCCTCCTTTATCCCGCCATCATGTACTCTTTTGTGAAAAACACCTGATTGCGGTACATTGCTGCCAAAGCCTGACCCCGTAGGAATAACCAAAAGGCTCACTGATGCCAGCACTGTCTTTTGAAAAAGCCATTTCACCAAAAAAACAGTACAGGAAAACCGAAATCAGTAGAGGTGAGTCGATTAATTGAAATGGGAAACGTGTCAAATCGATAGCAACTCATAGATGTTCAAAAGGGATTATTTTTCATAATAATTAAATGACCAGAGCATAAAAGTCCGACGTGCCGCCCAGACTGAGCAAGACTCAATGCCAGCTACTGTAGAAGAAATGTCTATCCTTATTGTTTCACTGATTTGTATCTCATCAGGACTCCTCAGAATTTCAACCACACTATGCTCAGCATCAATGAAGTGTTGTGAATCAAAGTCAGAGGAAGCACAGAAAAACAAAATGGGTTTAAAAAGAACACTGCACTTTCAAGGACATGTTGAGACAAGCGTTTCCCTCAGGCTGCAGGAGAGAAGGACACTTCCAGCAGATAACAAGGAAGCTAATCGAGGTTTAGCAAAGTAGCTCTGTTTTATCCTTTCGAGGGTTCAGCCTTTGTCGCCCTGTCAAACAACATTTGGCAATGTGGGCTTTTTGGGCATCTGAGTTCATCTGTTTTTTTTTTTTTTGGGGGGGGGGGGGGGGGGGGTGATAGAGATGTATTGCAAATCTTTTCATCTACTTTGTTGTCAGGCAGGTTTCATATAAGTTATTTCAATGATTATATAACAAGTCTGGTGGTAAACAGGCCTGGGTGTGGCTACAGAAACAGAACCAAATTATAAATTAATCAGCTAGTTTATGATTTAACATGGGTGAGAGTTGCTTTTTACTCACAAATCTGGGTTTTCCATTATTAAGGGACAACATCATTCGAAAACAGTTTTTTGTATTTACTATAAGGTTGTCGTCACATATTAAAATAGGTTGGATGGGAAAAAAAAAAAATTCTAGTGTGATCAAAAAGCAAAATCCAAAATAAATCATTTTCACAGCATTGTAGTTTTTAGAGTGAAAATTGAAATCTGGTGAAGTCCGTAAAAGTAACTGCTTGTGGTCAAACAAGCCAAAGTTGTTGAGTAACATTTACCTCCTCACCAGTGGTGGCACTGCACTGAAGACAAGGACACTTCATGGACATGTAGCGGCGTCAGATTTTAGCGGTTTTAGGATTGCTCTGTTGTCTTATCACAAATACGTTGCAGCAATGGGCTCGGCATGAGCATGAGGTAAATACAACCAAAATAACCACAAAATCACAACTCTGCCTCCTTTTCTGCTCATGCTGAGCCCACTGCTGCAACGTATTTGTGTGACACATTTGCCAAAGACAACAGAGCAATCTTAAAACTGCTCCAATCTGACGCCACGCTGTGTTACTTTACATTTCCGTGGAATAGGAGGTGTCTCTGTGTTGAGTGCCTTTTGGTGCAGCGCCACCACAGGCGAGGAGGTTAAATATGTTGCTCTACAGGTTTGGTTCGTTTGACAAAGTTCAGTGTGAAAGCGAACCACACCAGCTTAAAAAAAAAAAAAACTCAAAAAAACTCAAGGATGTTGCCATTTTTATCTCCAATCAAACAGTCTACCGGACGGTCAGCTGTAAAAACCACCTTGTTTAGCTGCTCTAAACACAACAGAGGCCAAAAGCCGGCAGAACTTTAACAACATATTATAACCATATAAGTACCTGTTAGAAGATCAGTGCTGGTAATAGATCAAGAGTACTTTTGTGATGTAACTGCGTATATTAAAACTGCTGTGTTGAATAAAGGTGCACTTTTTGTTTCCCTTCACCAGTATGTAAAATAACACTGAGGATCTACCAAAAGGAGCTTTGCTCCTCTCTTGAATTTTCTTCTACATTTAAAATACAGAGAAATCATTTTCATTTAAGTTTAAGAAGGGTCCAAAGAAGCTCACTTCAAATTCTTGTCTGAACCAAACTCAGACTCTTTTCTTATTTTCACTTCTTTTTGTATTTTTTGCAGTCTCTCCAATTTCTCCCAAGGCAGAACCAAACAGGGATTGTAGTGTGAAAGAGTGAGCTCTTTTTAGGGGTGTAACGGTACACAAAAATCACAGATCGGTATGTTTTTCAGTCCACTTTAGATCAAGACAAATAAATACTAATGTGCATTAAACAAAGAACCTTTTTTCCTGAATTTCATCCTTTCAATTCCTGAAATTAAAGTCGAAAGTACGGAACTGACTGAAGATTTGATTGGATTTTTTTCTTATAAATAAAATAGTACAAGCAGACATAGCCACGGTAGAAATCAATATAACCACTTGAAAACAGTCAGTGTTGAAATATAGACATTTTTAAATAATGCTTCGCCCATATTTCAGAATAAATCATGCTTAAATCTCTTTGGAGTTGTTCTGATATTTTCGACAGCCTTGTCTCCCAGCTGTACTTGAAGCAGCATGGGCATCTGTTGGGAAAGTCCCTTCTCATCAACGGGGATTCCACCGACAAAATAAGGAGTTTGGGCTGACTGGATGCTACAGGTTGGCATGTGGACGTCAGCTGGTTGTTCTCTAGTATCAGTGATGTTTACATTCAGCTTGACATTGTTTTAGGCGAGTCATTCAGTTTAGTGCAAACCGTGTTATGGACTATATTGCTGTTGAAAGATGCGTTCGCTGACAAAGTTCTGGTTTGGTCCATCTTTTTCTACTGTAGCTGCATGAGAAACAATAAATGTTCCCAAATAGAGTACAGTGATAGCTGGGAGTTTTGTTTTGGTGTCATAAAAAAAAAAAAAAAGAAAAAAAAAGTTGCACCGTGGAATGTTGCCCTGCAATCCGAGTTCTGCGAATAAACATTCTGCATGTTCAGGTAGAAAACAGCTGTATTCCTTCGGTATACGTGCGCACCTAACCGACAGGGCTGTACCGAAAAATCTGAATACGAATACAGTCACTGTTGCTGTCAACAGAAACGGAGGAAACCCCAACTTATTGAAAGGCATCACGGTTTGTAGTTATGATGAAGATGAAGACAAGGATTCCATTAAGAGCTATGAAAGTGTGTGACATCCTCCAACATCAAACTGAACTTTATTCAAACTCACCTTGACATCAAAAGGAGGTTTTTAATATTGTTGTTATGGCATATATATTTCTTTTTAAGTCCCAAACTTGACTAAAACTTGATTAAAATGTTTAAAGTATTTATAAACAGTTCTAATACATGATGTTTAACAGGGTTTAGCAGCCCAGGGAGGAGGCAGTTGGCAGCACTCTTGTCTTGCAGCGAGAAAGTCCTGGGTTTGAATCTCAGCCTGAGGTCTTTCTACATATAGTTTGGACGTTCTCTTTGTACATGTGTGGGCTTTCTCCTGGTACTCCAATTCCCTCCCATTTTCCAAAAACATGACTATTTAGTTCAGTTCAATTTAGTCTCCCTAAATTGCCTTGAGGTATGAGCGTGTTTGTCCTCTAGGTATTTTTGTTGTCTTGTGATGGACTGGCTACCTGTCCAGGGTGGACCCCGCCTCTCACCCAATGACCATGTGACCTGACAAGGACAGGCAGGTACACATGATGGATGGATAAAAAATGTAAAAAAAAATTTATATTGTGACAATGTGGATTTTAATTCAAACTTTTGTGAAAATAATAAAAAACAAAACATGTGCAAGTCTTACTTTTGTTCTTTGGATCTTACAGAACTGTTTTTACAAACAGAGATCACTGTGTAAGAATGCTGATATTTGCTTTGTGTGTTTTTTTTTTGTTTTTTTTTCACTATTCCTAAAAATATGGGATGTTTTTCCCCCTACTCTGCTTACATCAGTCATATTATGTTTAAAAGGGGATTTTCCATACGTTCTTGTTCTTATGGATTTAGAAAATCTAAAGAAACCAAAGGAAAAGAACATTTTTGATTTCAAAACTTTATGTAAAAGTTGATCTTCTGTCGGTTACCGAGCCTTGCCTGATGCATCTGTAAAACCTTAGGATGAAAATATTATTATAGAGGTTTCCACTCCTTGTTAAATAAGTATCTAGCAGGACATGAAACCTTTATTCTCTACAGAACATTGCAGAAGAATCCACTCATTAGGAACGGGGAGATTTACAGGAGAAGAAAACAAACAAGGGTCACAGAGCAAATACCTCACAACCCCCGACTTTAGACATCCACACCGCTTCCTGTCCCCCACTCTTTGCCCTGTTGCACTCACAGAATCTAATCATCATTGAAACACAGACTGTTATTTATATGAGAAAACAAATGATATACACCATTACCAAAGATGAAATATCTTACTGCAGCACCCCAAACTGGAACTCTTTATGTCTGAGCTACAGGTTTTTGAACACACCGACTTCACTGTGTCACCTCCTCCGCACTTATGTGGCTCCAAGGATTTGCATGGCTGGTGTGTTTTTTTTCCCCTACAGATCACGTGCTCGCATTTGTGTGTGAATGAACCGGGCTGGATCAGTAAACACCAGTTCGAATGCAAACCAGTCATTAAGAGAGGAGCCACGCCACGCCCAGCTCTGTTCTCCCTCCTCCTCGATCTAACTGAGGAACACAGCAAGCAATGCAATGCAGGAGCAAATCCAGCTCAGCTTGACTTCTTAGTAAGACCACAATTCAGCTTATCATTACAGGAGTCTGGTAACTCCCCCCCCTACAGAGACATACAACTGATGTGACTGGTAATCCACTTCACAATGTATAGTATCATCTGTACGAACAGGCAAAGAAATGAGTAAATGGTTTCACCAACCCTGCTATAAAATAAACTGCTGTGGTCAAGCAACCAGAAAGGAGATTTAACTTTTTACCAAGAAACAAGATCATGTTCCATAGCCGATTTCCTGTTCGTTTAACAATCTTAAGCAATACATATTTTGTGGCTATACAAAAGAAGCAGAGATCTTTTTTTAAATGTAACTTTTAGGGAGACAGATTCACTGTGTTTAGCACAGATGTTGATAGTTTCAAACATTTGCAGTTTTTGTAAAAAAAAATCTTTGACTTATTCCAGGTACAAAAAGGAGCCAGTGACCAAATAATATTTTTGTCTATAATCTTCTGAAAGATTAAAAGTAAATAAGATCTATCAGCAGGAGGTCCCCTCAGTTGGGGATGCATTGAAATAGGTAGAGATGCACCGGTCAGACTTTTCCTGGCCAATACCCTTTTTTTTTTCAAGTTTAAGAGAAAAGATGTGCTGCACATTTTGTGAGAGAGGTAGCAGTTTTAAATCCAACAGAAAACAGAAGAATTACAAGATTGCTCCCATTTATTAAGGGTACAACGATAAATCCGGTTTACAAGACAATACACGCTATTGAGTTCAAAAGGTATGAGATATTTGTGTTTACTTTTAGTTCACAAACCAAACTGTGTTTTAAAGAATATGTAGTCAGTGTACCATTACTCGCGATGTAAGAAAATATCGATACCCCGATATTTTATGTCACCAAATTGTATGGATATTCAAAAGGCAACGTATCGAATTTTTGTTTTTTAGAATTTGAATGGAACCATTAATAATGACAGTAATTTTTGTAGTAAAATTGAAAGTATGACTTGTAGCAGTCCTGCTTCCCCAGCAGACAACAGCATACAGAAGCGCACTTCCGATGACTGTGTGGTAGAACATCTGCAGCATGTCACTGCAGGCATCAGAGGAAGAAAAGGCGACTCTGTCCCTTCCTGTGTCCTGAATCTGTGTTGGTGGTCGACTCCAGTTTCCGGTCCAGAACCACCTCCCAGGTATCTGTAGGACTCCACAGTCTCCATTTCCTCCACATCTTTGCACACCGACTGTCTTGGTGGTTTTGAACCTCCTGCGGTCCACCACCAGCTCCTTAGTCTTGATGGTGTTCAGAAGAATACTGGGTTTTTTGTGTGTTTTTTTGCTCCAGTCAGTGAAGGTCTCCACCAGGTCTTACAAAAGTTCTGAACTTTTACCAGACTGATCATGGTAACACAACCAATATAACCATATCAGCCTTACTGCTTTCTGATAAACGATCAAACAGACTGGCTGATAGTTGATTCAACCAACATTTTCAGCTAAATTCTAATCAAACATTTAGTTAAGATTTATTACCAAATTAAAGTAGCTAATTCTCTTAGAATGTAAATCGTCTAATAATGTAAAATGTCTGGCTTAAATTTGCGTACATGGGTAAATGTAATAACTTCCAAAATTCTGGTTTTATTGTGCACAGGATCCTGTCTTGTCAACAAAATGCATGCTCTCTGTGTTGTCTTTTGGCGGAATGTGCGAGAGTCATCCGGGAAAAGGAAGAAACAAAAAGCAAACTTCTTATCTCAGGAGATAGCGCGGTTTCTATGCGTAAAGTTTAGGCTGAAGTGTCCTGCGGTGGCTTAAAAACGATTGCTAAAAAAGCAGAATGCATCGGTTAGGACGCTGTAGAAGATGTAATGAAGTCCAGACTCACTCCATGCCACTGTGAGATATCTCAGCACTTCGACCGTTTAGCACAATTAAACTGTCTGTGTGCGCATTTTCCGAACCCACATTAAGGTTTCTCTTAATAATAATAATAATAATAATAATATTAAAGATTTTCACAGGAGGAACAAAAGAAAAAGAAAAGTATTAACTCACCTTTTCCTTCTTCCTCCTCAGGTACAACCAGTTCAGATTTCGTTCAGTTGTTAAACAACAATGTAGATCACTGTATCTGTATCTGAGATCACCTGAGCGCTCCGAACGCCTCCCGAGAACCGAGAGAAAAACAAGAAGTGGGGCCAAATTCAAAAGAAACCGAACAGCTGTGTGGGAGGTTTCTGCCCCCGCCGCTCACTGTCAGTCGGTTCTTCTCGTCTCAAGAAATGCTTGAAATAAAGTCACCGCCACCTCCAATGCCACTTTTCCTGCGGCTTCCGGGAGTTTCTGCGCTCGTAACCTGCGCGCAATGATCCGCCGAAGGGAGGAGCGCAAAGGGCGCGGCACACTCATGCGCTCCAACTACTGCTGCTGCTCTCTATCAAAGCGCTTTTCGTTTCTCACACAAGGGAGCGGCACCTGGAGCTCCGCTCTGCTCCGCGCCGCCTCTGCCAATCTGAGAGCTCCATGTCCTCCTGTTGGTTTCATCCTTCACCCCCCCGCCCTCTCCAGCCTCACCTTCCCCACACGCTCCCTGTTGACTGACGACGGGGATGGATCAGCCAATGAGAGGCGCGCTGAGGAGTGAGTGACATAATGAGGAATTTTTAGGATGATAGTGGGAGGTGGAATTATTAGTGATAAGGGTCAGCCAAGTAAGCAGAGTAATGTCATGGTAAACGTAGCGGTGGTTTATTTGAACAAACAGTATCTGAAAGGATACAAAACATGCATCCCGATATATACTGGTGCGTCTTAATAAATTAGAACTTTAGAAAGTTGATTTATTTGAACATTTCTGTTCAATTGTTATATTGCTGCTTTGTACACAGAGTGGTACATTGCAAACCCTCGTTTGTGTTCATTTCGATGATTAAGCACTTACAGGTTAACAAAAGCCAAAATCCAGTTTCCAGAAAACTAAGATATTGTGTAAATAAAAACATTGTTTTTTGTTTTTTTTTTCGATAAAGGGTTTCTTCAACACTGCTCCCTTGCAACAAGAAGACCTTTCTGCATGATGGTGTGTGCATGTTCTCCCTGTGCATGCGTGGGTTCCCTCCGGGTACTCCCACAGTCCAAAAACATGACTGTTAGGTTAATTGGCCTCTCTAAATTCCCCATATGTGTGTGTGCACGGTTGTTTGACCTGCATGACTCTACGTTGCCCTGCGATGGACTGGACCCAATGACCGCTGGAGATAGGCACCCCCCCCCCCCCCCCCCATCATTTGTACTCCACCCGAACGCCTTCGAAACAAACAAACAAGAGCAAACTTAAAGGGGCTATATGCAATTTTCTGAACTTTAAACTCGCGACTGACACCTGTGGCCAAAAAACGGAACTGCTCTTCCTTTCTGCTCGCTCTCGCAGCGCTCGCTCTCGCAGCGCGCGTTCCTACGCCGGTCGCTCTCAATACTCTATCTTTTTCGGGCACTTGTCAGGGGTTGAACTTTTTTAGTCTTATGTGGAGTTACTGTTGGTGTCAGAGTTGTCCTTGGTCTCTTCTGTGTATTCGCACAATCCATTGCAAACCCATTGCAAATTGCTATTTTTTATGATAGTTTTGTCCATACCTAGAGGTGTCAAATATTGGTGACTAACACTGATTGTGACTAATTTGTATTGTTGTGCAAAATCTTTAAAAAGTTATTTTTTCACCCTATTCATGCAAATTGGCAGTTGGCAATAAAAAGAGCAAGATAACATGAACATATGAAGGGACTGCAACACCGGGAAAGGAAAATTATGAATAGAAAAATTGGAATCAAATTGAAATGGCAGTGCACTCTCAAAAATAAAGTTTGAAGGGGAATCAGTGACACAGAATATGGCAAAGTGACAAAGACTGCTGTGTTAGGCTTAAAAGACAAATAAAACATTTCAAGAGAAATTATGAAAGTGACAATTCACAGCTAAAACCTCAGCATGGCTAGAAATGATGCCTTTCACAACAACACAGCAAATCATGAACAATCCTTGCAAAAGAAGCTGTATCTTCCTCTACAGAGTGCTGAATCCAACCATGTTAGTGGAAAGTTTAGTGGAAGAAAAAAAGTGTGGTAGAAAAAGCGGCAGGAGCAACGACGATAACCACAGCCTTGACAAGTTTATGAAGCAAAGCCCATTGAAGAGTTTGGGGGAGATTCAGAAGGTTGCCACTGCAGCTGGTGTAAGAGTATCAAGAACCACCACACACAGACAAATCCAGGACAAGAACTACAACAGTAATGATATTAGTAAAAAAGAATAATAATGAGTGTATGTTTATGAAACAACAATTAAGAAGGCCGGATATGTTTTTACAGCTATTTTAAATACCGAACACATTACCATCCCCAGGAATTCCTTAAAAGGCATTTTGTAGAGCAATGCATGAAAGAGAACAGGATGGACGAAGTGTTTAAATGCTGCATTAGACAAATTGAAGTCCATGAGTTATCCCTGCAGCTATCCTGTTGGAGCAAAACATTGGCCCCTCTGAAGCCCACCAAATCAAACTGGTCCTGAATGTGTAAGCCACGTTGACTTTTATTCAGAAGATGCAAATAGTAAGGGGTTTTTGCTTAGATAAAAAAAAGCCATATCCTGTTACGATCCTTGGGTGTTTCTGTTTCGAGTTTCAGTCATTTCATTCCCTTATTCAGTTTACCTTATCATTTTAGTTTATTTCCTGGTGTTAGCTTCTGTTATGTTTTACTTTAAGATTTTAGTGTTGTGATTTTCGGTTCAATCTTCCATCCATATTTTCACTTCTTTTCTCTCCTTAGATATTTACACATTTGTTTCATTCTCTTTGGGTCGTTTCAATCTCCTTTAGGCAAGGCACTTTATCTCCAGTTTGCCAATCTGCATGTTAGTGCATAAATATGAGTGTGAGTCAGTGTCACTGTTTGAGTCGGTACACTGTGATAATTGCTGGCCTCAACTAGTTCTAACTCTTTTTCTTTTCTTTTTTTTTTTTTTATACATATTTTGATTCAATGTAGCATAATGAGTTATAAAATTTAAGCTGAATTTCATGAGTTGTGCATTGCAACTGATGGATTTAAGCCACTAGAGTCGTTTTTAACAGTGGATGATTTGAAAAGTGCTGCATGAGTTGTCTGTTTACCATTATTTTTTTTATTATTACTGTTTTAACAGTGATGTTTTTAAAGGGCGGTACAGGAAAATGTCTTAGAGATTTGAATTACAAAGAAAGAAAGTAGAGAAATAAAATTTTGCACGGTTTAAAAGCAGCTTGACGCCATCATAAAATGCCCCCCCCCCCACCCCCCCACTTACCATTTTCATCTGAGTTTTATTTATGATTAGTAGATCACCATTGGAAGACCTTAATGATCTACCTGAAACATACCTGATTATCATTAGTAAGTGTGTTTGATACACATAACTGCCTTACAGTGACTCTATAGCCTCCAGCAACACAAGGCTGTCTGGGTCATCTTTAATTTAGATGTTTGACACATTACCATGAAAAGGACAGAATAGGATCCAGGTATGTTTTTTTAGTAGATTTTTTTTTATTTATTACCGGCATATGACAGAATCAGGTAAGGCTCGTCTGAAATTCTTTTCTCTCATTGTCCAGAAATTGTTTCCTCTTCGCATTACAGCAATAAGCTTTATGGAAGACAAGTACCAATCATCGTATCAAGTGAATGAGCCGTAATGAAAATGATAAGAGCACAGAGAGGACCAAGATAAGAAGGAAATAACATCAACTCTGCTCCGCAAACAGAGACAGAGTGACAACGATATATATATAAAAAATAAAACACGTGATATAACCTTTCCCAAGTTTACACACAGATGATGCATTTGGCAGACAGGAGTCTGTCTCCCGTGTTTGTGCAGCCTCATTTCCTCATTAGACAGGTTACATCTAGTCAATATTTGAACATTTATATTATGCAATTTGTTGTGTCAGGCCTTTCATTTCTATTATTTCCTGACAGCTGCCTCTAAAGTAGAAGTTGTGGTCGTTATGATGATGAAGACAGCCTATTCCTGTCCCTCCAATACCTCTTTGACACAATGCGTGTCAAAACAAATATCCCAAGTTTAGGCATTAACTCATGACAGCCAAGGTTAATGGTAGGCCAGAGTAGTTTACTATTAAATGTAACTTTTTGTAATCATATCTCCCTTGTAGCAAGAATCATATCTTCTGAGAGTTTGTCAAATGAGTTAACATCAAGCACTGTCAAGAGAGCAGAGGGTTGTCTCAAAAATGGAATAAAATCCACTAGGAACTGATTTACTACACAGAAAAGGTGATTATAACAATACCTTGAAACATTGTGGAGAATCTATGGCTTTGAACTTAAGGCCCTGGAAATGGCACACCATCCAGGACAGAGAGGTGGTCTAATACATTTCTGATAAAGCAAATATATTCATATTTTAGGGGGAGACCTAAATATTTTTGAAAGGATGAAGAATATTGGGTAAAAAGGTACATATGCAACAGAAAAGGGCCTTTTGAGACACGCCCACTAAAACAGAAGCCCACTACTGTAAGTAGGTGATAACATTCTTTGAGGTCCATTACTCTCAGTGGACGGGGACAGACGAGTGTTTGATTGACAACAAAAACCCCTTTTTATAGAGAATATGTGGAATGAGTGTGTGGCCCCTTACTGGAAACACAGATAAAGAATATCTTGATTACTTTAGCTACAAAGATCATTTATGCAGGAAATGTGGGTGATCTCCCTGGAGGTAAACTTATGGTACGTTCCATTTGCAAATTCTGACTTCCAAGTCGGAAAAATCAACTGGAACGCCCCCCTTTCAATATGGCCGCTCCCCGCGTCAACAATAGTAGCGGTGGTGGAATCATGGTTATTTTACAAGACACACTAATAAGAGTGTGTTTAAAACCAATTTGACATGTAAATCCTGCAACTCTAAACCTAACAAAGTAAAAGTGGTGTTTGTATATGGAAAGTACAGCTATAAATGATGTTTGTCAGAGGAACTACCAACAACGGCTACCTGAGCGTTGCCTTGATGGAATCCCCACTTATCCGACTACGTTAACTTGAACGCTGTTTGATCGAGTGTGATGTCAAACCCAGCTCCGAGTTCCATCTTCCAAATTAAATGGAACGCACCAATAGGTGAGCAGGACAGATTTCTATTCACACATCAAAACAGTCTCTGTTGGAAACACTTTTTACCCTAGAATTACCCTAGTCATAACTTCCTCCAGCTGAACAGAAACAAAACTAAAGCAATTCATTTTGGACCTTTATTCAATCCTGTAAAGCACCTTGAATTACCTTGTTGTTGAAAGTGTGCTATACAAAAAAAAATTGCCTTGCCATCAGATCTTAGATATGAGGGAGGAAACAACCCAAATCTAAGGGGAGACAACGGAGCACAATTCACGCCACAACTAAGAGAGATAGCTTGGGCGGTGAGTCAACAGCCACACCACTGGTGTTGTTTGTGAACATAAAGTTTATCAGGTAAGTACGTACTTTCTTTTACCTACCATTTCTGAGCTCTACTGACACCTGCGTACCAGTGATGCCCTATAGAGCTGCTCTTGGCATGTGTCACTGATTGTGAGTTTCTTAAACGGTTATGGAAATTAATCTGCAACCAGTTAAGAATGTAAAAGTATCTTTGAACAATTTGGGTCCAAATGATGGCACTCTCTTGATAAATCTCTGCAGCAATTTTATTTAAGTTTTAAAAAGGAACCTTACACCAACCGATGGTAAAGGTCAAAGTTGGTATCATTTTACATACAGACAGTCGGGTCTAACAAGTACTGTATCTATGGCGTAAATCTTTAGATGAATGATGAATACATTTATATTGTACCTTTATTGATTACTTTTATATTCAAAAATAGTATTGTCTCTAAAGCTGTGTTATCTTTGGTTTTATCTTTCTATGAATTCAAAAATAAAATGGAACACATTGTTTCATAGAGACAGGCGGTCATAATAATCCAGTTTTAACATTTTGAAGCGTGATACTGTCATGAAACAGGGTTGTTTTTCTGTTTATTCCATATTAGTTGAGTATTCTGATGGTTGTTTAATATCTGACACATCATTTTAAAATAAAATGTAAATGAAAAGAGCTAAATTATTTACTTCAAAACTTGATATTTTCAGATTGTTTCATTATCTTTTGAGAGATGGCTGACTAATTTTCTATCAGAAACAAACTGCTTGGTTGAATGAAAACGATTAAAATCTTAATCTGCGAGGGAGATGGAGACTTTTTTTATGGCTTATCATTATTGTGGAAGCAACACTGTTTGAGTTTGTTGTTTTAATGGCTGAATGATTCATGGTTCAGCATCAAGTGGTATAACAAACAAAAGGAAACGTTCATCTGATAATGGTCAACCACAGAAGTGTTAAAACATTTCTTAAAATATTAGAGAAGCCCCATGCCCCCAAATCTTTCATTTAAGATGTTCTTTTTTTTTCTTGTTCCTTCTTCAATAAAAATGTCTTTGGTTATAAAAAAGAAGTCCAAACAGACAAAAGGAAGTCCTGTTATAGTACAGGATATGGGGAAAGGAAAGGCTTGAGGATCCCTGTAGAACAGCGACGCTAAAGCAGAAGTGCTTCTGTGTGATTTATGGCGGAGAGCATAAACACTCTCAGCCGGTGTGTGGTGAAACAGCAGAGATGGAATAGGGAAAGCTCAGTCAACAGCCAAATGACAGCCAGATCCCTTCCCACAGGCAACCATATGCCGCACAAAGGCCAGCATGAGCACAAGTTGCATGTAAGCAGGAGAGTGTGTCAGCAAAGTCTAAGTATGCGTTTGTTTTCCACAGAATTACATGGGGGTCTTGTGCAATCTGCTAAAAGCTTGAATTAGTGACTCTGTGAGATTGCGTGTCCATAAATCACACGTGGAGTTGTTTATTGCCATCTGGCATGAATATATGAGGGAAGGCCTTGATTTCCACAACCCCCCAACCCCACCCCCCCACCCCATCTCCTTCGATGCTGGTAACGGGAAGACTGGGGCGGTTCCAGCTCGATCCGAGGATGGAGACGAGCCCAAATGTGTTTACTAAAAGCTGTCGGTGGGGCTTCGCTGGAGGTACCTCCTCCCCCCCCATTCTTCTCCAGATGGACACATCCTTCCTGCTTAGGGATGAAGGAAGGGGAAATGTATCTTAAATGAGATCAGGCACTTAGTGTGATCCTGCTTACTTCATTTAGAAGGTAAGGAAACCTGATTAGAGCCGACGTGAAGGTTATGAAGCTAAATAAACGTACTTTATCAAATGTTTGTCTCCAGCTGTAAGATTAAAAAGGAAATTAGAATTATGTCATGAGGTTGATAAATTAAGAATAAAACTAAGCAACATATTTGAATTTTAAACTGTTTTGTCAAATTGCGGGCGAAAACTTTATTTCTAGGGTTTTACATATATCTGTCTATCAACTTTATGTTTGGTGAGTGTGTAAGCCCAAGATCAAAGTAGTGTGAATTTTTTAATTTGAAGAATTTCCATATAATAAAAACCTAAAAAGTGTGGCATGCATTTATATTCAGGCCAACTGAGTCGATACCTTGTAGAACAACGTTTTGCTGCACTTCCAGTTTTGCGAATCTAGAAATTTAACTTTTTGCCCATTCTTCCTTGGAAAATAGCTAGAGTCCAGACAGATTACATTAGGAAAATCAAAAAAAAATTTTGTCTTGCCACAAATTAGATTTGGGTCTGGACCTAGCTCTGGTTGTATATTTGAGGCTGTTGTCCTACTGGAAGGTGAACTTTAGCACTAGTCTTCAGTCTTTGGAAGCCTCTAGCAGGTTTTCAAGCAGAACCACCCTGTATTTAACCCCACCCATCTTCCCATGAACCCTGGCCTGCTTCTCCGTCCCTTTGAAAGAAAATTAACCCCATAGCCTAATGTTGCCACCGTCGTGCTTCACTGGTGGGTATTATGTGTTCAGGGTGACCCACGGTGTTAGTTTTCCACTCGACATAGCGTTTCCTTGTAGTCCAAAAAGTTCCGTTTTGGTCTGATTTGAAGAGAAAACCTTATTTGGCACACCAGCATATAGCAGAGGGAAGGTGGAACTGAACTACCCACTAAGCCACAGTTACCATTTAAGAAAAATGTTTTATTTTAAAAAGTCGTTATTTCGAGAAGCTGTAAGAATCCCTCAGGCAGTTTGCCACATGTCATAGAAGAAGGTGCTATAGTGAGATGGGACCAAAGTTAAACTTGTTGACCTATATGCATGGCACTATGTGAGGTGGAAAAAATCCAGCAGACATCCTGACAGTGAAACACGATGGTGGCAGCATCATGCTGTGGGAATGCTTTTTTTCATCGTTTCGACTGCGTTCGTCATGTGATTTGTGATTTATTTGCTTGTAAAAATTCGTAATTAAAAAGACTTACAAATCAGAAGTCGCACATATGAAGTCACGTTAAGATAACATTAGCTGGCATTTGAAATGCTCACAGAGACCTTGTAGAGCTTGTCCCGCATGCTGGCTCTCACTCGACTGACTATTTCTCCTCCAGAATAGCTGCCACTATGTGTTTTCACACGAAACCTGTGAAAAATGTGCGTGTTCTCTGCACCAAAATGTCTTAAAAATTCCCAGAGATCATATGCTAAATCCATGGCATATTTAAAACAGGATTAGAAAATAACTTATCGCTCAATTGACTGTCGTTCAAATTTTTGGGCAGTAGGGGACCCAGGGACTGGAAGTAGAAGGCCGTGACTTAAGCCTAGTTTATTTTTCTGTCTGCGGAGGTGCAGAGACACGCAGCACTATTATCTGTCGACACAAGGGCTCTCTGTCAGGCACACAAGGACGGACGGAGTAGAGCCCAATTTTTCATTTCTTTTTTTTGATTACTATCCATCGAATGCAACGGAGAGCGCACATCTCTGATTGGTCACCCCAACATAAGCCCAAGATCATTTCACCAGAATGGTGCTCTATAGTCAATGTAATTAATAGTCAATGCAGCTTTTGGGCACTAAATACCGCATATTGCAGGGCCAGTGTATCTAATATGGTCCTGTGGCGATTTTGAACAACAGGATGTGTAGAGAACAACAAAAGAGACCGCTGTGTGTGTTTGTTTGTTTGTTTAAAGACGTTTGTATAGTATTCGATGAGCGGCACTTCTAGTAAAAAGCTTTCCAGCTCAATCCAAACTTGCACTCTGTCGGCCATTGCTCCTTGGGTGGATGTGCGGTCACATCACTGCACTGGTATGGAAACCTGCTAGAAAAGGTCTACACCCCCTGCTGTCCTGGTGGGGAATTGCTTCTCAACAACAGAGAAGTATAAAAGGAAAACATCTCTGTCAACACGTGTGTGAGTGCAAACTTGCTGACGGAAAAGTATAAACTAGGCTTTAGGCTCCCTATATAAGGCATTTAAGAAAATAAACATTTTAGAGGATGCAAAAGTTCAGCCAGGGAAAAGTTCAGTCAGTATTGTTGCACGGTAAACTTCCAAAATTTTCAGATTTTTGATTCTTCTTCTGTCCACACCTGGTTTCTTTCTTTCTTTTTTTCCTTTTTTTTTTAAACATCCTATAATTTGCTGTTTGTAATCTTGGCGACAAACAGGCAAAGCCAAATAAAATAAAACCATTCCTGGACATTACCAAGATAAACACAGATTATCTCCTGATCACTTATGTCCTTAAATCAAGGCAGCATTGCTGAAGCTTTGTTGGAATCACAACTTAAATTCTTTTTAAAACAATTTCAATGTTTCCTATTGAAATTCTTGACAAGTCAGCCAGCTTTTCTCTACGTTTCAGCGAGAGATGCAGAGTAAAAATCATGCGTTTCCTGTTTTGGCAGGAAAAGCAAACAAACTTGACACAGAAAGTCAAGGCTTCAAAGAGCTGCTTCTTACGGGAGGATCATGTGACTCCTCTGTGACCACAGAGTTTCTTCACACCGGGTTTCTACCAACTGTTGTCTCCTATTGTGTTTCTTCTACTATTTCAATTCAATTCAATTTCAATTCAGTTTATTTATATAGCGTCAACAAAACAGATGTCATCTCAAGGCACTTAACAAGAAGTCATTTCAATACATTTATACAAACATTCCAATCAGTTAAAAAGTTTCCTGTTTAAGGAATCCCAGCAGATTGCGTCAGTCATTGGCGTGAGGTTGGGCAGACTTTCCAACCAAAGCAATCCTTCAGCAATCCCTCATACTGAGCATGCATGTAGCGACGGTGGAGAGGAAAAACTCCCCTTTAACAGGAAGCAACCTCCAACAGAACCAGGCTCAGTAGGAGCGGCCATCTGCCACGACCGTCTGGGGGTTTGAGAAGACAGAGCAGAGACACAGAAGGAACAGAAAATCTGATATAAGATAACTTTCTATGTTACAGAAAGTAAAAAGTTGAGAACAGGACACGGTGGATGTTCAGTTACTGGGAGGATCATCCCAGTCGATGCCCCCCGTCCAACAGGGCATTGCAGCCAAGCAGGATACCAGACCAGGTATATCTTCTATGGAGAGAAAAACACTGAGAGAAAACAAAGTTAACAGTCGAAATAGCAGAATGTACTGTAATACAACTGGAGAGTAGTAGTAGAAAAGGAAGTAGCAGAGTGAAGAAAATTGGTAAGTCTGTCCTCCAGCAGTCTAAGCCTATAGCAGCATAACTACAGAGATAACTCAGGATGACCTAAGCCACTCTAACTATAAGCTTTATCAAAAAGGAAAGTTTTAAGCCTGGCCTTAAAAGTAAACAGAGTGTCTGCCTCATGGACTAACTGATGTATGATGGAGCTTGATTATTAAGCGCTTTGTATGTAAGAAGAAGGATCTTAAATTCTATTCTGGATTTAACAGGGAGCCAATGAAGGGAAGCTAAAACAGGAGAAATGTGATCTCTCTTTTTAATATTCATCAGAACTCTTGCTGCCGCATTTTGGATCAACTGAAGGCTTTTAATGGCATTTTGTTGACTTCCTGATAGTAAAGAATTACAGTAGTCCAGCCTTGAGGTAACAAATGCATGGACTAGTTTCTCAGCATCACTCCTGGACAGGATGTTTCTAATTTTAGCAATATTCCGGAGGTGAAAGAAGGAAATCCTAGAAACCTGTTGAATATGGGATTTAAATGTCAAGTCTTGGTCAAAAATAACGCCGAGGTTCTTTACGTTATTACTGGGGGCCAATTTAATGCCATCCAGATGAAGTGATTGACTAATCAGTTTCTGTTTAAGAACTTCTGGTCCAAAGACAGCAACTTTTGTCTTGTCAGAATTTGAAAGCAAAAAGTTTGGGGTCATCCATGTTTTTATGTCTTCCAGACATGCCTGTAATCTACCTAACTGACTGGGTTCATCAGGATTTATGGATAAATATAGTTGTGTATCATCTGCATAGCTGTGGAAATTTATCCCATGCTGTCTAATGATTGTACCAATTGGGAGCATATATGGTGAAAAGAATTGGTCCAAGCACAGAACCCTGTGGAACTCCACAAGTAACCCTCGAGAGTGAAGAAGATTGATCATTTAGATGAACAAACTGGAATCTATCAGACAAATATGATTTAAACCAGCCTAGTGCTGTTCCTTTGATCCCTGTAACATGTTCAAGCCTTTCTAAGAGAATATTATGATCGACTGTGTCAAAAGCAGCACTGAGATCTAACAAAACCAGAACAGACACAAGTCCATTATCTGAGGCCATGAGAATATCATTAGTAACCTTCACCAGTGCTGTTTCAGTGCTATGATGAGCTCTAAAACCTGACTGAAACTCTTCAAACAGCTCGTTACTGTTTAGATGCTCACAGACTTGATTAGCAAAAATTTTCTCAAGGATTTTGGATAAGAAAGGAAGGTTAGATATAGGTCTGTAATTCACTAAGTCATCTTGATCAAGGGAAGGTTTGTTGAGTAATGGTTTGATTACAGCTTTTTTAAATTCCTGTGGTACGTATCCATTTACTAAGGATAGATTCATCATATCCAAAATGGGGCCAGGAACCAAATGGAACACTTCTTTAAATAATTTGGTTGGAATTGGGTCCAACATACAAGTTGAAGGTTTAGATGAGGCTAATATTTTTGATAATTCCGAAAGCTCGACTGAATCAAAACAGCCTAAGCACAAATGAGGTTCTACAGTTCTTTCCGATGCTGCCTCATTTACTGAGGAAGAAGTAATCATGTTTGGGAGGATGCCAATGATTTTATTTTTAATAGAATTAATTTTATTTATGAAGAATCCCATAAAATTATCACTGCTAAGAGCTGAGGGAATAGTTGGCTCAACAAAGCTATGTCTCTGTGTAAGTTTGGCAACTGTACTAAACAGAAACCTAGGATTGTTTTTATTCGCCTCTATTAATGATGAAAAATATCCTGTTCTAGCTTGTCGAAGGGTCTTTTTACACAGCAGTAGACTGTTATTCCAGGTTAAATAGGAATCCTCTAGGTGTGTAGAGTGCCATTTTCTCTCCAACTTCCTAGTATTCTGCTTTAAAGTACGCAACTCTGCGTTAAACCAAGGAGTCAGCCTCCTATGGCTAGCCACTTTCTTTAAGGGGGCTACACTATCTAATGCCAAACGCAATGAGGACGTAACACTGTGAACCAGACCATCAATTTCTGAAGGGTTAGAGATAGAATTGCTGCCATCCACTGTGTTACTCTGAGACACTGAGGAAATTAAGAATGGAACAGATTCTTTAAAAATTGTTACAGCATTGTCTGATAAAGCTCTACTATAATGACATTTTCTTTCAGATTTAAGATGGTCAGTTAAAGTAAATTCAAAAGTTATCAAGAAGTGGTCAGACAGGACCGGGTTATGTGGGTGGACTGTTATTTCCTCACACTCAATACCGTATGTCAGTACAAGGTCCAAAGTGTGTTTACCTGAGTGGGTTGATCCCTGTACTTTTTGAGTAAAGCCAATTGAGTCTAAAATAGCACTAAAGGCTGCATTTAGGCTATCACTTTCAGTATCCACATGAATATTAAAGTCCCCCACTATAATAACCCTATCAGTATTTAATACTAAATCAGATAAAAAAATGTGAGATCTGATCCAAGAATTGAGAGTAAGGGCCTGGTGGACGATACAAAACCACAAACAAAAATGGTCTTAATGTTTTGCAACTTGGATGAGGAAAATTAAGGGTTAGATGTTCAAAAGAACTGTAGCTATCAATAGGTCTGGGACTAATTAGGAAATCAGAACGAAAAATCGTTGCAACTCCTCCTCCTCGCCCAGTACTTCTAGGAATGTGAAAATTTAAATAACTGGAAGGAGTTGACTCATTTATACTGACATAATCCTCCTGCTGCAACCAGGTTTCCCGTCACAGCAGCAACAGCAACTTCAGGATATGTCGCTTCGTAAAAAAAAGTTTAATTCCTTCCACCATCAGTTCTCATTTCGAGGTGTATTTCTGTATAAAACCCTCCAAGTTTTAAAAATAACACAATCTGGTTGTTTCTCTTGCAAAGTTTTTTTTTAAATCTGCGTTAGTAAAGATATCAGTGGCCTCCCTTATCGTGGTGCTGAACTTTCCTCGTCCTTTCAACCTATAAACTCCGAGGCCGGCTTGGCTGCTTCCTGATCTTCAGTTCCACTGATCTGAGTGACAAGTGCTGGTTTCCGTTCCGTCTTGAGTTTGATGTGAAGCGTTCATAATGTTGTGCAAAACCACAAAAGGCACTCATTTGAAAGTCAAAAACTGAAAAATCTCCCCGCATGAGACGGAGAAATATTGAATAAAACATATCGCTTGGCGGGTGTTATCTGCGAGCAGGGCTGCCCCAAGGCCGGATTAGTGAGCAGTTGTTTTTTAAAAATCTTTCTGTGCACTGAGCATTTGTGATAGCACATGGTTGTGGGTTGTACAGTAGGCCAAATTCAGTATCTTAGATATTAAACCGCCAGTGATGAATGATCTTTATAGTTTTCTGCTGCCTCCTACCAACCTATAGACCTATTGAACTCGTCTCAACAACAACATCCTCCTCTGCTTTCCGTTTAAGAGCCAAGCGTCTGCCTTTAGAAACGAAAGGAAACCTGTCAAAGTCACTAAATAGTCTTTCACCCATTCTCGTTTGGGTCACACTCAAGGCTATTACAGCACAATGCATGAGGAGGGCGGAGGGGCATATCTGTATCTATATATATATATATATATATATATATATATATATATATATATATATATATATATATATTTGCATTTTGTTACCAACTGATGCTGCCTCAGTTTGTGTTTTTAATACCACTGCAGAACACAGTCCCTGGCTTGTCAAATCATGTTATAGGTTCTTAATGTTACCTGTTAAGTCAGCAGGGATGGGACTCCTCTACCAAAATAAGTCACGGTACTGACAGGATTTGAAAGATCCCATGGTCTGCTGAGCGGAAAACACCCTCTGCGTTAATATAAACAAGGCTGGTGGTAGATCTCAGCAGAACTCAGACCACGTCTGACGTATTACCCGTCTGAAAGAGCTGAGGATGTGGTTCATTGACACTTCCTGCATTGTTACGAAGGTCTATCAGCACAGGTTTTCTCAGAAGGCTAGTGGTGGTCGGTTTTAGTACGCTCACTTTCTCTACTGCTTTTCTGGTATTGAAACTGCTCTGCTAATAGAGGCTGCAAGAAGTGGTGAAAACTTTCCAGAATATCACCCACAGCAGCCTCACCTAGTTTAAGGGTATACATTAGTAGGTGAGGGGGGAGACTGAACTGCATACTGGGAAACAGCACCCACCGGTGGACTTCCTGACCACTGGGTGTCAAGTCTAAAATAAAACGCTCAGTAGTCCACATATGGTTTCTTTATTTTCATGGCAGTAAAAAGCATTTATATTTAAATTGACTAATATGAAGCTGAAACTGGTAGCCTACTACATCCCAAAATTTTCAATATCAAAATTCTTATATACAGTATAGCCATTATGGCCTTTAGTAAAAATGTTTTCGGAGGGTGAGGTAGTGCTGTGGTGGTGATTAAGCTTTTGTCCTTAATGACATTCTATTTTTTACTTCCATTACTTTTACTTGAATAAAAAAGCTTGAATTGATACTTAGTACACTTCCACCTAAGGAATGAATGTGAATACTTTTGACACCTCTGCCAAAAATACAGTTTTAGAATGGAATAGTCAAAGTTCAGACTTTCATCCGATTGAGACTTGCTGGAAAGCGGCACAATTAAAACAATTCTGAAGAGTGGGCCACGACTCCGACGTTTTAAGGGATTTATTGCAATTTATCAGAAATGCCTGCCTTGGCTGCCAAGGACGGCACAACTAGTTAGGTTTATAGGAGAATACATTTTGCCAAAAAGGATTTGGCGACCGATTGTGCAAGCTGTCCCACTTAAAAAGTCGAGAGAGGTCTATAATTTAAATCACAGATACACTAACTGTTGAAAGAGGCAAAGTAAAAAAAGCTGTATAATGGTGCAGAAAATAAGTGTATCCACAGATTCTCTGTTGGATTGAGGTCTGGTCTTACGTAGCCACTCCTTCGTTCCCTGGGTGGTGTACTTGGGATCATTGTCATGCTGGAAAATCCTGCCACGTTTCATATTCAACAATCTCACTGATCATTGCCCCATTCATAATGTCCCCTTTGCAGAAAAGAAGCCCCAAAGCATAATGTTTCCACCCCCATGGTTCACAGTGGGTATGGTGTTCTTGGTGATGCAACTCAGCATTCTTCCTCCTCCAGAAATGGCGAGTGGTGTTTATACTAAAGAGTACTATGTTGGTCTCATCTGACCATGTGACATTCTCCCAATCCTCCTCTGGATCATGGATCATCCAGATGGTCTCTGGCAAACGGGCCTGGGGTCTCATTATAAACGTTGCGTACGCACAAAACGGGGCCTGAAACTGGCGTGCGCCACTTTCAAAGCAAAAGTTGTGTTTTATTTTTTAAAAAAAAACAGACTTGACGGGAAAATGTGCGCACCTGTACGCCAACTCTGACCCGTGCCTACGGACATTTTGGAGACGGAGGGGAATCGACGACGCAGTTGGTGAGGTGGTGAACTGCAGCCAGACTGCATATTACTCCTCTCACACATATCATTTCACCTCACACCAAACATTAATTATGGATTCATGTTATCATAAACATCCAAACCAGCAATGATATCGATATTGTAGCTTTGCAGTTAGCTATAGCTCTTCTAAAAACATTTTTCAATATTAAAATAAATACATAAAATTTATCTCAGAACCTTAAACTCAGATAAAAGGGCCGGGACTGTATGCCAATTAATAAATGGAATCATCTGTACCATATATCATTGATTGGCACGTTCATTGTGCCAAGGAAGGAAGCAATCACTCTTATTGCTGCCAACAGAAATACCCCAACTACTTTCAAGCGTAATATTTGAGATGGGTGCACTGGCGTTGCTAGAAGATTTTCCAAATGGAAGGATTAGGAGAGAACGCGTGTTCAGGGATCATGCGGACCTCCTTGCCCATGATGATGACTGGCTAATAAGCAGATTCAGATTCCCTAGAGCTGTGCTCTTGGATCTCTGTGCTGAACTGGGCCCGGTTTTGGAGAGACCGTCCAGGCGGAACCGTGCCATTCCGGTCCAGCTGCAGGTGCTCACCACTCTGGGGTTTCTTGCAACTGGTTGTAACCAGCGGGAATTAGCCGACAGGAATGTGTCTGAGTGACATGATTCTTACTATTCTGCCCAAAGTCTCTTTTTGGAAATAATGCCTTCAAATATGGTCCATTTATTTACTAGGTCTGGGATATCACAGCCGTCCCTGAGCGCAATAATGCGTGCAGTCTTGGATAGGATCATTAAAATGAGCAGGCGATACATCACGTTTCCACATACTGTGGGGGAGCAGGCCGAAATTAAGATGCAATTTGCAGCAATGTCCGGTTTCCCAAACATAATCGGCGCAATTGACTGCACCCATATTGCTATAAGGGCCCCGTCCGAGGATGAATTTGTTTTCGTCAATCGGAAACATGTACACAGTATCAATGTGCAAATCATATGTGATTCACACATGATGATCACTAATATGGCGGCACGATGGCCTGGGTCAACACACGACTCCTTTATCTTGACACACAGCAGTGTAGGGAACAGACTGCAGGCAGGCGCTGTGCGTGATGGCTGGCTGCTCGGTAAGTCCTCACCGTTAGAAATGCTGCTTGTTGACGCCTGAATTAAACGTGTCATCACTTGCAGGTGATAGTGGCTACCCTCTCAGGAGCTGGCTTCTGACCCCGTTCCCAGACCCACAGACAGCAGAGGAAATGAAGTACAACCCCTGTCACACGCGTGCGCGCTCAGTCGTGGAGCGTGCCATAGGCCTGTTAAAATGTAGGTGGCGGTCATTGGAGTCCTCGGGTGGCAGACTATTATACCACCCTACAAAGGTCAGCAGGAACTCCCCTCCTCTCCTGGCCTACCCCCTCCCCAGCATGAGAACCCCGACCCACAGCCGCCTCCTCCTCGACACGAAGCCTTCACCCAGGGAGCAAGGATCCGCCAGGATGTAATGCGGCGTTAGAGATAACAAGGTTCATTTATTAAAAAAAATTATTGTATCATTTAAGTTACCAATGGCTGTCACTATGTCGCACAGCACACTCTTTATTCCCTTTAACTCGTTTGTCACAGAATAGATGGCGCTGATGGTGTCTCTCTCTGTGTGTGTGTCTGCATCACAGCTCCAGTCAGAACCCGACCACTGCTGGATGCACCACGGGCACCGGCAGCAGCCGGACGCTGGGCAACCTCATCTTCCTCAGCCTCCTCATCCTCGCCACCTAGCGACTGTGGAAGAGCTGAAAAGACACGGCATATTAGTCTGTCTCCTTAAAAACATGCTCACGTTTATTCACGTAGCCACGTAATAAAATCAATCCAAAAGGTGCTTTTACCGGGTTCATCTGTCTTTTCTGCCAGGTCGGTGTCGCCCTCCTTCTCTGACACAATACCGTACACGCTTGATGTTCCCATGATACTTGCCATCTTCCTGTCCAGTGGTGTCAGCTCGGGTGTACACGTAACCCCTCCAGGAGCAGAGACACACTCTGGCGGTGGGAGGCAAGTTTATTTATTGTTTTTGCCTCGACTTTGAGGTCCGACCACTTTTTTTTTTAATTTCGGGTACCGTCCTGTCAGTTGCACTGCAGACGCCACATGCTGCCACTCGCAGTTCTTCCTTTTATTTGTAACACCACTGCTGTGTCCACCAAATAAAATGTCTCTTCTAGCCTCCACTTTACCCACTAGCACTTCAATCTCCATCTCCGTAAAGTTTCTCTTCTTGGTTTTTTGTTGTTGTTGCCATATTTCCCCTCTTCCTCATATGCATCAATGTTCATGTCCTGCTTTGCGTTGACCTTTTATAGCCGGATGTGGGCGTGTTCAGGGCGGGATATGAGCCAAATTCACGTGCGCAAACTTCCAAGAAGCCTGTGATTTTAAAAGGGGAAATTGCTTACACCTGTACGTAGGCATGGCTTTATAAATCAGAAATCTTTTTGGCTTACGCAAACTTTTTGTTTTGGTCGTACGTACACTTTGAGTAGGGATTCTACGCAATGTTTTAGAAATGAGACCCCTGGACATGTGCTGCCATAAGCAGGTAGACCTGGAGGATTTCAATCCATGACAACACAGTGTGTTACTAATAGTAACCTTTGTTACTGTGGTCCCAGCTCTCTTCAAGTCATTGACCAGTTCCCCCCCAGATAGTTCTGGGCGGTTTCCTCACCGTTCCCAAGATCATGTGTACCACAAACGGTGAAATCTTGCTTGGAGCCCCAGGTCGAATGAAAGATTGTCAGTGATCTTGTATTTATTCCATTTTCTATTCATTTCTCCATCAGTTGATCTCTTCTCACCAAGCTGCTTGCCTATTGTAGATTGGCTCATCTCATTCTTGTCCAGGTGTACAATCTTGTGCCTGGTGTCCTTGGACAGCTCTCTGGTCTTGGCCATGGTGGAGGCTGGAGTCTGACTGTTTGAAGGTGTGGACAGGTGTCTTTTATACAGATAACTAGTTTAGAAGAGCTTCTAAAAGAATTAGTAACAGGTGCTTGCTTGGTTGTAGGTGCTAAATACTAATTTTCGGCCCCAATATATAAATAATTTAATTGAAAATCATACAATAGGATTTCTTTTTAGATTCTGCCTCACAGTTAAGGTGAACCTATGATGAAAATTACAGACATCTCATCTTTTTTAGAAGGACAAGTTGCCCAACTGCTGGCTGCCAAATACTTTTATGGCCCACTGTAACTGAGATCATTAAAAAAAAAATGTTGTTACAATTATCTGTCTGGTATTTCTCTGTAACATTTAAGTGTAACAAGAATCAAAACATCTAGAAAGGTCCAAAACACACGGATGAAGAAACAATCGAAAATGTAATTTCTAAAACTGAAGAAAAAGGGATACAAACCAGTGTAAGGTTTTTAGATATCATTTTAATACTTTTCTTAAAAAACAAAACAACAAAAAACAGATGCTGTACTCCATTATATGAAGATTAATCTATTGACCTCAATGCCTCACTCACCAACATACCAACACATTGTTCTGGGTAAAATAAATCAAAGAAAAAGAGAGCAAAGGAGAAAAAGGAAACTTCAAAGCTGTGAAGGAAGCAAAAGAAAATGCAAAAAACAAAAAAAGAAAACTAAAGAAAATGACAAAGCAGAAAACACTCTTGGATCTCCGAGCCAACCTACAGAAAGTGGGAAAAGCTCCTGCTTCCAGATAAACACAATGGCACACAAAATCCAAAACGCTCTCACTACAGACGACGAGTGCAAGATAAGAGTGATAAAAGAAGAAAGAAAATAAAGAGAAATCTATCATAGAGACTATTGAAATTGTGGAGATGATCATGGCAGACAAGATGAGTAAGAGACTAAAAATATTCATAAAGGAGAAAAAAGAAAAGAAAAATCGATTAAAACAAGCGCAGATTTATATTGAGAATGGCTACAAAATGATGGGACCTAGTAGCATGAAATTCCTTTGAAATTGATTTCCCACCTATTAAAAAGAGAAGCTGTTGCATAACTTTAGATTTTAAAAGAGAGGTGGGGGGAGGGGGGCAAAATTAAATAGCAATGATGACATAGCCTTTAACATAAAGTGGAAAGACAATGCATTTTACATGTAAAAAATGTGAAACTACTTTCAGCACTCAATGGATTGGTTTTGGCATAGAGTTTAGAAAAAACAAACAGAAAAATAAAAACTGAAAAAGGTGAGAATAAGACAGACGAAACAATCCTCTCAATAGAATCATAAAAAAGTTTTTTTTCTTCTTCTTTACAGTAAAGTCTACAAAATCAAAACCATAGCTCAGAGATTAACACAGACACAAGCTTTGCTCTCCACAAACAATATTCCTCTCATATTCATCTTCACTAACTTTTTGTCATATATAATATATATATTTGTGTATCTATTTATATATATAATATGTATAATTTGTAGGACGTGATTAGTTTACAGGCCAGAGCGCTAAGGCAAGGGACACACTTTGAAACTTTTTCAAACATGGCTGCTCCTGAATAACGCAGAGGGAAATGGAAGGTGAAAGAAAGGAGGTCTTATAAAGAGGGTGTCGGGTTTTCTTCTGCTAGGGTGTAGTCATGCACCCCCCCCCCCCCCCCCCCCCTACTGTGTCCTGAGAAAACAACAAACTTCTAAATGATAGCTGACAAACTTAACCACAAGAGCCCAGATTCCCCAGCTGGACAGAGGAACAGAGTAAAAACAAAGCGATCTGTTTATTTGTTCTCAATAATTTAACGTAATGCAAGAGATTAAATCTAGATTCTCTCCTTCTAAATTTTTCAGGCTGTGTATTTATCCTATTGTCTTCGGAGATCAATAAGTAAAACCAATAACGTCAAGCAAGAAACATATCTGAGGCTGGAAGAAGAGAAAAGCCACTTCTCAACACAGCCAGTCACAACGGGCTAAGAGGATGGGAGAGTTAACTGGTAGGTCCGTTGATGAGGGTTTGTGTCGGTGGCAACCATGTATCTCAGAGCTCTGTTGCATGTTACTTGTACGTTTTTCCAAATGCTGTAACTTTAAAGTCAGTCATGTTCTTTTTTCCTCTCAGAAAAGACTCTCCTCAAAAATTGCCATCAGGTCACTCTGGAAATTTATGTCGATGTTGTCCGCCATCTGCAGGACAGAAAAACAAGAAGGTAAAGAATCACTGAAAGATCACGGATAAAAAGGAAAAAGAATCCAAAGGAAAATGACATGGGAGTCCTTACTGCCTCTCTAAAGCGCCTGTCCCGTTCACGGAGGCGCTCCCTGTCCCTCTGCTGGTCGAGAGCGCTATGTGCTGCCGAGGGGGGTGGAGGCGGGGCTTGTTTCGCAGGAGCGGGAGGAGGTTGAGGGGAGTGACTGGGCGGAGAGGAGCCTGGAGGTGTTTGAGCCAGGGGCGACTGTTGCCCTCGACGACCGTGCTCCATTGTGTCGTCGTCGTCACGGCTGTGACACGGAAACGAGAAACAACGGTGAGCCACGTCACAGTTTCATGAAATGTATGTTTTCTTATCGAGAAGTTTGTAAATCATTACAGGGTGAGATCGATTTTTCGAAATGATGGAAAATAAACCGACAAAGACAAGTCTAGACATTTTTCCTGTCAAAATTCCACCCGTGTCAGCACTTTACACTTGCTTTAAGGAAACAAGGAAGAAAAGAAGGACACAGGGGAGGGTGGACAGAAGGACAAAGATGAAAGGATAAGGGAGTAATAAAGGAAGGAAAAAAAGACAGAAATACAGGAAAAGAGGGAGGAAAAGAAAAGAGGGAACAAAGGACAATGAATAAAAGAGAAAAAGGACAAGGAAAGAGCAAACATGGAAAGACTGAAGAAACTGAAGTAAAGAAGGATAGAAGGACACAAGGGATAAAGAAAGGGCACATGGAAGGATGGAAGAAAAGGACAAGAAAATAGGAAGGACACAATGTATAGAAAACAGAGGGGCACAAGAAATAAAGAGACGAGGAAAGAAAATGGAAAGGAAACAAGGAAGGGATGGAGGACAGAAAAAAGGACAGGGTAAGGAAGGATGAAGGGAAAAGGAGTAAAGGACTGGGTGAAGGAAGGTAGTTAGGACATTAAGTATTAAAGAACAGGGGGGCAGAGAAAGTGACAGACGAAAGGAAATGAGGGATGAAAGAAGCAAAAAAGAACACGACAGCTCAGAAAGAAATGAGGAAGGATATAAAAAAATGGAAGGAAAGAGGAAAGTAAAGAGGGAGGGGAAAAAGGGCATCAAAATGACTAAAGCATATTTCGGAGAGTTTTAAATGCTCGTTAGGCTTTCAAATGAACCATTTTGGATTGAGAGAAGCAGAAATGCTGCAACATATGACCCAGTCAACTGTATTCTACGCTGATTACAGACTGTTTATAAAACGCACCGAAATCTGTTCAAACCAGAGATGCAGCTAAAATCTCATCTTAACCTTTGGGAATAGTTTTTAGAAAACGTGACAGTAGAGACGGGGGTGGGGGCTTATCCGGTACGACAACATACATTAGTTCAGTTGACCTGTCAACTGTTTTAAACTCATTTAAAGCGGAGCATCATTAAGATCCTGAAACTAAAAATACATTTGAGTTCATTTTGAGGAGGTTCCACTGCATTCTGGTCCAGAGTGTGTATCCTGGACAAAGTCAGAAACGGAGCTACTGCTGGTGTTGACTCTGTGCAGCTCTGTTTGTCTTTTCCTATAGAAAGTACTCCTGGACCAGGGTTTTTATATCTCCTTTCCGTCTCCTCAGCAGCCTGTCTGTTTGAGGCAGATGGACACTCAGACTGAGAAGAGTTCTGCTGGAGCTTTATTCCTGTTCTCCTCTCTGTCACCACATGCTCGCTTAGCGAAGGGGAAGTCTAGAGAGTGTTATTGCACAGGAAGGTGGCTGTTTTTGTTTCAGATTTATTTTAAGTTTTTTTTGTGCCAATTGTGAGTAATTTATTAGTTATCGCCGTGAGTTGACGTCTGTTTAGTTTCTTTTATATGTCCCTCCCACTTACCGTAGCATTTCCTGCACTCTCTTGGCCTGCTCTGCCTGAGCTTTCAGCTGTCTCTCCCTCTCCTCTTTCTCCATGGCGACGCGTCTGTACCGCTCAAAGCTGTCGCTTGATGAGCGCAGTGATGAGGTCGGTGCGGACGGGGGCCTGTGAGCCAGGCTGGCCCAGGAACCCATGTTCTTTAATTTCACATCCTGGGAAGAAAAAGCAGAAATGGGACAGGGAGGAAGTTAAGGACTGGGAAATGAGTCGGAGACGTGGAACATAAAGTAGCCTTTATTGGGAGTGGCACTTTATTTTTGCCATTTAAAACTTGTACAAACCTGCGTTTTCTTGGGTGCAATGGGGGTCTTGGGTTCTTGCTTGATTTTGTTCTCCTGTTGGGAGGCGGGCGGCGACGGGGAGTTCGGGAGGCGGGAAATGGGGCGAGAACCATCCAGCGGCTTCATCTCTAAACCTACAGAGACGTTTATAAATGAGCATCCTAAGCAAGCTTAAATCATTAACAGCAGAGATGTTCAGGGGAATACGTTGAGAATAAGCACCAAGTCTCAAAGAGATTCTGAATTTCTAATAAAAATCCAGTGCTGTTAAGCAATTTTCCCCCCTCTCTTTTTCGCTTTTTAGTCATCTCTTTTTCTAAGATCAAAGTTAAAATGCACAGTTCAAGTGAATTTGTGTGCTCTCAGAAACACGGAAAACCAAAAATCAGGACAATATCCTTGGACTATTATCAGTAATTTACTTCAAATAAGTGAAACCCATTTTATCGAGGATTCCAAAACAATTTCTAGAACAAAATTGCAGATTCAAATCTTTGGATGTTATAGTGTAAAGCTTTTACAATTAAAACTTGATTATGGTTTATGTTCCACATAACCTGAAACCCAATGCTTAAGTTGGCTTCAGACTTGGCAGAGTAATAAAGGGATATTACAATCTTTTTTTTTAAAGCATATGGACTTGCTCAGAACAGCTCAATTTTTAAATCTGTAAAACTTGAAAATTTCAAATTTTGACTTTAAAGTAAAGCTTGTGACTTTTGATACCACCGTTCTAATTACAAAAAGGTCAAAGACGTGACATGGAAACTAAAAGATAAAATATCCAATATAGATAATTGTAAAAAGGAATTATTTTATTAATTCCAAATACAGTGACAGTTAAAAAGACGATAGGTCTGTAATTTTCATCACAGGTACACTTCAACTGTGAGAGACAGAAGGTAAAAAATATAGGAATTTGTTTGAATAATTGGTGCAGAAAAAATAAGTATTTGGTCAACAACAAAAATTAATTTCAATCCTTTATAATGTCACCTTGCTTGTCAATAACAGGTCAAACGTTTCCTGTAGGTCTTCATCAGGTTTGCACACACTGTAGCTGGTATTTTGGCCCATTCTTTCATGGAGATCTTCTCCAGAGCTTTGACGTTTTGGGGCTGTCGCTGGGCAACACGGACTTTTAACTCCTTCCACAGATTCTCTGTTGGATTCATTGCCCGGGTGGTGTGTTTGGGATCATTGTCATACTGAAAGATCCAGCCACGTTTCATCTTCAATGCTCTCAATGCTTTTGGCCCAAAATCTCACGATACATGGCCCCATTCATCCTTTCCAGTATATAAATCAGTCGTCCTGTCCCCTTTGCAGAAAAAAAGCCCCAAAGCATGGTTCACAGTGGGTATGGTGTTCTTGGGATGCAACTCAGCATTCTTTGGTTTCATCTGACATTCTCCCAATCCACCTCAAGATCATCCAGATGGTCTCTGGTAAACGGTCCTGGACATGTACTGGCTTAAGCAGGTGGACCTGGAGGATTTTAATCGATGACGATGTAGTGCGTTTCTAAAACAGGGTTTCCCCAGGTTTGACCACCCCAAATTTTAGACATTTTTAAGACCTTTTTAAGACAACTTGAATGAAAATTAAGACCTATATTGCACTTATCATGCTGTCGTAGAACACCATAAATAATGCCCATAATGACCATTACTAAAAACAAAATTGAGATAATTAGACTTTTATAACAACAAAGAGCATATTAACAGTATTTTAAATGTGAATGGATTAGTCTGCATTGCTTGTAAAGATCAAACAGTCAGGACCCCAAAAAGTACTCCCAGTGTAAACCTGGGATAAAATACCTCAATGTAAGGTCCAACAAAAGGCCTAAGGAGTCATGAAACTTCTTTGACCAACTCCTTCTATATGTATGGGGCCAAGCCAAATTTCGTTATGTATGAAGGTCTTGTTCTTGCCACAGGTGAAGGTTGCAGCGACTTCATAGTCCGGGAACATCGCCTTAAAGAGTTCACTGATGCCTTCATTCGAGCTGTAAGAGTGGTGATCCATAATTGTTTTTGCCCGAAGCGTTGGTGCTCCACTGAAATGACTTTGCGCTGCTGATGTTAGCAATGATGTCTGGGGCGGCTGGTCCTGCTGTCAGTGCTAACTCCAGGTGCATTCGAAGGTTGTGCCACGTAGAACTGAACAATGGGCGGCTGGCCGTGCCCGGCAGATGCAGTGTGTTTTACGCTCTTCATGTGAGAGTTCAAAGCGAGATGACCTAACGTAGTCAGCTTAAATGTTTTCCAACACAAACGGCATCTTGCTTCGACGTCGCTGCCCGGAACCTCTCTGACCCAATTGCTATATTTTGGATCTCTAAGCAACTATGAATTAAAGCGATACTTCCCCATTTTGTGATGTTTCCTCTCATGTAATTACGTTGTTGCGTTGCTGCTGGCGTGATAGTGCAAAGTATTGTTTGCGCATGCTCCAAGAAGTTCAACGTCCAGTGACGTAATGTTTTTTTCTCGCCCGGTTTGGCTAGAAATGGACACCAATGCACCAATACTAAAACTCAAATATTTAAAATACATAATGAGGCTAGTATGATCAAAATTTAAGAACTTTGCACAAAAATTAAGAATTTAGCAACAGATTTTTAGACCTTTTAAGGCCTTAATTTGGAAACATGAAATTTAAGACTTTTTTAAGACTTAAGACCCCGCGGCTACCCTGTAATAGTAACCTTTGTTACTGTGGTCCCAGCTCTCTTCAGTTCATTGACCAGTTCCCCCCATGTAGTTCTGGGCTGTTTCCTTATCGCCCTCAAGATCATGTGTAGCCCATGTGGTGAGATCTTGCATGGAGCCCCAGGTCAACTGAGACTGTCAATGATCTTGTATTTATTCCATTTTCTAATAATTGGTCCAACAGTTGATCTCTTCTCACCAAGCTGCTTGCCTATTGTAGATTGGCATATCTCAGTCTTGTGAAGGTGTACAATCTTGTCCCTGGTGTCCTTGGACAGCTCTCTGGTCTTGGGCATGGTGGAGGTTGGAGTCTGACTGTTTGAAAGTGTGGACAGGTGTCTTTTATACAGATAATGAGTTCAAAGAGGTGTCATTAATGCAGGTAACGAGTGGAGGGTAGAAGAACTTCTTAAAGAAGAAGTAACAGGTCTGTGAGGGTTGTGTTGCTTTGTTGTAGGTGCTAAATACTTATTTTCTGCACCATTATACAAATAAAATTTTTAAAAATCAAACAATGTGATTTCCTTGATTTTCTTGCGTTCTGTCTCTTACAGTTGACATGTACCAATGATGAAAATTACAGACCTTTCTCATCTTATTGAGTGGTTCAACATGCACAATATGTGGCTGCCAAATACTTTTTTTGCCCCACTGTAAATGCTATTTTAGCTTTTCTCACATACGATAAACATTTCACTCACTGTGTTTTTTGTCAGGTTTGTGTACGTCTTGATGGACTGCGGGGCTAAAAGGTGATGAAGGTAGACCTGGAGACTCTGGAGGCTTCTCCTCTTTAACTCTGATGAGGTTGGACCGCTGCTCCTACAGGAAGGCAAATCAGCACATATATACCATCAAGAATCACCAACAAAGAACCTAATGCAGTCCCCACATATCGATACAGTCATAGAACATTCCGGATATGCTTACATGCTTCTTGGTCTGTAAAGGTGACTGCTGTCCCATTGGATGAAACTGAGGCATTTGAGGCGAATGCATCATCAGAAGGGTGGGGCTGTCACGCAGGCAGCCTAAATAAAATGCAGGAAACGATAAGTTGTTACTGAATACAGTTTAGTGTACAGCTGAACTATACAGAGCCACCATATGGATACATACTAGAATGACAACTGTCTTTCAAAATATAATCACACTACGGTCACCAAAATGGAAATAAAAAGACATATTTTTTGGCATCTTTTTATGGTCAACTTTAACACAAACCGCCCCCAAAATAAGGTTAAGAAATCCAAAAACTCAAACATTAGTATCTTATCAGTTGCAGGGTTCGGATGTTAACGTTTATTAAAGTGAAGCTGGGAAACTTTCCATCTTATCTCTAATCTGTTCTCTGTCACTACTTTGGTGGTTTTCAGCTTGGTTCCAGCAAGCAGATGGTGTGCATTGCATTCTGGGTATTAGTTCTTTATACAAACTGGATGTGCAATGGGTTTTAGCCCAACAAGACCAACCTCTCTTTAGGGGCATCAGAAAGTGTTGCAGCCACCTGATTCTGTAGAAATTTTGTTCACCTGGTTTGGGTTTTTCTCCCTTATCTGCATGTCAACTCCCGCCCTCATCCATGTCTTTCACTCAAAATGGCTTTCTGCGGACAACATGTGGGTAAACCAATGTGGTTGGGAGCCACTGATTGGCTCTGTGGCCTTTAAAAGACATCCAGTCTTAACTGCAGTTGGGGAGCAGCTTGTCATTGTGCATTAAGCATTCCGCCTTAGCCTGCTTTGCTTGAACTTTGTAAGGACTTTTGATTGTTAAAGAGCAACTCACCCCCCAACCAGAGTCTTACTCCGCCCACATTTCCTGTTGCGCCAAAGGAGGTGTTGCCTTGACGACCAGTGAATGTGCGGGGGGAGAGGGCTGGGTGTGGTCTGGGCAACGATTGATACGTTGACAACGGCTGGCGCTGCTGCAGTGGCACAGAGACACAGACAGCGAGAAAGATGGAGAGCAATAGAGACGAGAGATCCTCTGCCTGATGGCCGGTTCACACTGTGTGTTTTTCGGCCGTCTCAAAAGACTGTTTCATGCCGCACTGCGAGCTCCACAGAGCTCTAGAGGTGTGGCACACTGAACGGCCCAAGATTTCAGTGGGTCAGATTGCACTACCTCTCGCTCCAACAGGACGCACCAAAAGCCAATGTCACACAAGCATAGACTGTCACAAGCAGACCAGCACTGAATAAGCTTTCGGGGAGCATGTTACACTGCACAGCCACAGCGCTGCGAATCACATGCACGCTCACCGTGATCTTCCTTCACCAGAGCAAAGAGAGGAAAGGAAGGGAGGTTCTGTGGATGAGTCATGGGTGGAGACTCTGCTTCTTTTATACTCCACAGTGGCAGGAGAGAGTTCAGCCATACTGGCACAGCCAATACCAATGCCCGATTCAAATTCAAGTGCAGTGTAGAGTTTTAACCTGAAGAGAGTGCTCCATTGATGTTTTTTTTGGTAGAATATATATATTTTTACTAATGTACTAAAATGCCAAAAATAGTGACCAGATGTATAGACCACCCTATTAGACACTCATTTATACAGATTATCAGCAAAAAAGGTTGATTTGGGGGTGAGTTGCTCTTTAAGTCCTATACACTTACCTTTGGTCTGTTTTCCGTTATAGTCTAGTAGCTTTAAGTTTAGTTTATTTCTCCTGTGACCTTCTACCTGAACTATTTTTTTAGTTTCTTAGTTAGCTTTTAAAAGGCTTAGTAACCTTTTGTTTAAGGTTACTTCTGGATAACGCCTTCTGCCTTTATCCAAGTTAAAGAGAAAGTACTTTAAGTTTGTTCTTTGTTCTGCTGTGTATTTTATTTATGGCTTCTCTTAGCTTATGTTTTCGGGGGACCTTTTTATTTTAATGAGAAAAACCTATTGACAGTTCTTTCCTTTTGAGACCATTCTGTTTTGCATAGTTGTTTTGTTGCTCATTCTCTTATGAGGAAAATCTTTTGCTCCGGGACATTGCATGGCGTAGCGGTAGAGCGGACGCCCCATATGCAGAGGCTACAGCCCTCGACACAGCTGTCTGGGGTCTCTCCCATTCTTCCCGTCAAGTAACTGTCAAATGAAGGCCACTAGTGCCAAAGAAAAACCCAACTTACCACCTGGGTACAGGTTTCAGGATGCCTCCTCTGAACCCTAGCAGAGTTGGGTCGCAACCAGGGGTTGGGTTGACCGACTATCTTCTGTATTTTCCAGTATTTTTTATTTTTTAGAATGATAGAAAAATCTGAAGGCAGCCCGTCATTGTGACGGATTAGTATTCACACCTCTGGCCACTTTGCGCACGGAGTACAGGTAACTAAATCAAAGATTCCGAGGAGAGCATCTGAGCATCATCTCAGACCTAGACACCATACTCAATACATCTCGCTATCCGGGAGCTGAGTGCGTTGAAGAGTTACTGAGGCTTTGGAGCTCTGTGTCGTGCCAACTACCGGTGCTTGCTGCGGGATTTCCTCCTGCTAAAGCGATGGCTTGCGGGTCAGGAAACGATTTTTAAATGGAGAAATGTTCCCTGATTTCGAAACTATGGCTGAAGTGGCACTTAATTTCAGTCTCCATTGTGGCAGTGGAGCACGGATTCAGTCTCCAGAACAACATCTAATCCCACCAAAAGAAGTCATCTGTCCGAAGCAAAAATCCAAGACCACATGACTAATAACCAGTGCAGCAATCCCACTATGTGATTACGCACAAATGTGTGCACATTTTAGTTCCATGCAGACCAGGAGAAAGCTGTGAGACTGTGTTCAGGCCACAGTGGGTGAATTGTTCGTATTTTAAGTGGTAAAAACACTTAAAACAAATTATGGACGGATTTTTTTGACTCCATCGATAAAATGACGGACAACAAAAATGTGTAGTATGACATCTGGTAGTAACAAAGTGTGTATATTAATAAGATATTTAACTGTTGTGTTTTTCCACTCTGTGATGCTACATACAGTGAGGAACATGTGTTTGAACACCCTGCAATTTTGCAAGATCTCCCACTTAGAAATTATGGAGGGGTCTGAAATTCACATTGTAGGTGCATTTCCACTGGGAAAAACAGCATAGAAAATATTCAGGAAATCACATTGTGTGGTTTTTAAAGAATTTATTTGTATTTTATTGCTGCACATAAGTATTTTAACAACTGGGAAAATAAGTGTTAATATTTGGTACAGAAGCCTTTGTTTGGAATGACAGAGGTCAAACTTTTCATGTAGTTCTTGTAACTACAGTAAGTAACATTTATTTGAATTTTTTCTCATCTTTTGCCACATTGAGAGCACAGAATTTAATGTATTTGTAGGGGATTTTTATATATATATATATATATATATATATATATATATATATATATATATATATATATATATATATATATATATATATATATATATATATATATATATATATATATATATGTCTATCAATGTTATGTTTGGTGACAGACAAACACAAAGTAGTGCAATATTTTGAATATGGAGAATTTCCAAATAAAATATATATACGAGATGGACTTAACCCCTGCTTTCCACAGAGCGCGGAACGTAATAGAGACACTTTACTCGTGAGCTGACCCTTCTCACCGGGAGCGTTTCAGACGCGAATCGACAGCGAAAGCGTTCCATGAAGCTGGTCACGAAATCACAGGAGAATTCCAATTGAATAACCTAAAGGGTAGTCTACAGGGGAAAAAAAATTCTATGTTAATAAGTATCAAACTCACCATTCACTCCCAAAACTGCAAACATTTTTCTCCATGTCTTCTTTTTTTATGTTGTCCTTGTAAAAATGATCACTGGTATCATATTAACTGGGTAATTCTCCACTTCAAGGATTAACTTCTCGTCGTCCATGATGAAAACCAATGGGTTAGTCCCACAGACCAACTGACTTCAACCCTGGTGTCACTGGTAATAACATTTTGTTTTTTCTTAGTTAAGCAAATGGAAATCAGCACATGTCTTATTTTGAAATTTGCCGGATGCTTCACACTGCTTCAGTGTCTGATTTCCTGTCTGGCCTGATCCAAACTGCTGAGCTTGACACGTTTCAGAAGTGTAGCGCGTAAAATAAAACAGACCCGCCACGTAAATTTAGAAGAGGGTTGCAACAACGCTTTTGAGAAGTGTCCGAGTCGCGCCCGGTGGAAACGGACCAGTTGATGATAACGGCGGACATCAGCTGGTGTTTTATGGATCTCGTCCGGTGGAAAGTAGGCTTTCGTTTTCTCTTTGGTCAGCAGCTGTGTTTGGAACTCTCCAGCAGATTCCATTAATACAGTCTCTTTGTTATTGCTGAATCATGAACAAACCCCTAAACTGAGGCAAGTGGAACCCGTCGTGCTTGACGTGTTGTTCTGGGTTCTTTTAAAGACTCATGGAGTAATTTTCTCAAGACTGTGGAGATCACCTCGGACCTCTGAAGAACGTCTCCCACACTTCCTCCCCTCACCATTCTCAACAACTCTGTGTCTACTGGGGATCACTACTAGGAACCAATGTATCTTGGGATCTGAGATGGTCCTCACACATAGACACAGTTTGAATGAAGCCCCAGCAGGGGCAGGGACTGTACAATCAACCAAAAGGAGCTGCTGGTCATCTTCTACGCTGCCATTATTCAGTTTCTCCTGTGCACGTCATTACTGCGAGGTTTGGCTTAGAACCAGACTGCAACAAACAATTAGGTTTTCAGAAAGGATCATCATGACCTTCTCTCCATTCAGGACCTGGACAGGTCTAGGGTCAGGAAAAGGGCAGCTAACATCTCTACAGACAACACATCCTGGACACTAGGGATGGGCATTTGATTAAACTGTCTTCATCGATCACCGGGAGAATTAACGATCGATTTTCGATTAATCGTCGATATTTTTATTTTAAAATTCAGTGTTCATAGGCTATATTAAAATGCAGTGAGAATAGAAAAATTGCGTGTTTCCTCATTGAGATCTTCATTAGAAGTGGGACGCCTCTTGTGGAAGTTATACGGAATAATTCACTGTAGTTGCACAAAGAAAATATGCGCTATAAGCAGCGGAGCCGACAGCTAAAAGACGGTACTCATTAAAGGAGTCATAACCTAGTATTATCTTGGATACCCACGCTCTATTATAGTCTTTCAGGCCCTTCTAAAAAAAAAAAAGTTGAAAAAAAGTGAAAAAAATAAACACAGAGCTCCTCTGACCCTTATTTCTGAAGGCATTATTGTCTCGCGAGATCTGATGCGATACTTTGACTGTCGTGGACAGGCATTGTAATAATGCAAATGAGGGACGCGTTGATTGGAGGCAGGAAGGAGGGGGGCTGACACCCCAGGTAACGCTTAACCCATATCTACTACTCCCGCTAGCATACAATAGCCACATTAGCAGTTAGCTGCTGTTTGTTACACACGGTAGAGCAATAAAAACACAGCCTTACCGTTTCAATTCCAGGCAAGTCTCTTATTGTTGGAAATGCCCCTTTTTCCAAACGGAGCTTCGATGCCAACTTCGCCCGATATTGTCCCAAATTCGTAAAGGATTCCGGCGTAAACAAAAAATAGAAAAAATATTTCCATGTTGATTCTGGCAGTCAACAACAGAGCAACTCACGTGTGCACTACGTTTCTGGCAGAAATGGTTTTAGATGATTTAGCTGATTAAAATAAAAGGCTGACACGAATATGTCTTCATGCATCATTGCTTGAAGAAACTTTCTGCATCTTTCACGGTGGAGTTCGTACTTCCAAACGGTCATGTGTCAGTCGCGAACGAACCGGCTCTAAGAGCTAACTCTTAGAAGTGAACGATTGGAGTCGGCTCGTCATTGGGAACATTGTTTTGCATTAATTTTGGTAATAAATACACTTTAAGCAACAGAAAATCTGAGGAGCCGAAAGAGCCAGCTCTTCATGGTGAGCCAAGCCAAAAGAACTGGCTCTCCAAAAAGAGCTGGAATTCCCATCACTAGAATTCAGTAATGGCAGCGCTCGACTGAATATGAGGGGAAGAGGAGCGAGGGGGAGAGGGGAGAGGAGCGGGGCGGGCTTCCTGCAGCATAGGTAGGTCTGCGATATCTATATATGATATATCCTGCACCGACTTGACGTCAAGTTGGCCAGAAATTAAAACCACGTATTTGAGTGCGCGTGCACGTGGGCTGGTGGAGGAACCCAAGGGTAAACAAACGCTTCACTTTTAAATATCCGCTTCCTGGCCAGTGTATAATCGTTAGGCAATCATAACATACCTTTTTTCTCACTGAAAAGTGAAAATTACAGGTCATGACTCCTTTAACCCAACTGACGCTCATATTTTTTTTCTTCTCCAAAAAAAGAAATAAAAAGCCATGTTAAACAATAACTTAATAAAAAATATATATTTATAATACTCATAGGTCTGATAGTTTTGTGTTACATTTGGCAAAAAGAGTCGAGAAAGTGGATGAGAGAGATCAGAGTACCTAACAATGAATTAGGCTCATTAACAGATTAAAAAAGCTTTAGCACCAGTCTACTGATTTTTGTTGACAAAGATGAGCATGTTAACATGCGCTGGGGTCAGAAGCGAAAGCACCCTGGTGACCAGACTGACGGTCACCAGGCGTGACGCGTCTGACCTGCAGCACTGAGATCACCTGCTGTGAGGGGACAGACGTCGCTGTGATACACATACGTCCGTGCTAACTTGGCAAGCCTCTGGAATCTTGTTTGATTCATTTTCCACCAGTCTGTAGGGGTGCAATCCAGGGGTGGCGGATCCTCCCTCAGAAAGTAATCGGTGAGTAAGTTTCTCTACTCGTTGTGCATCTGGGCTCCTCCGTGCTAACACCGACTTGATGCTAGGGTGAGACCAAGAGCTGGATGCTCCGCTTCTAACTTGGGTTGGAAGTGCGTTCAAGTACTTATACACAGCTTCGCAGTGTTGGCAGTGAACCGAGACTTTTTTTGTTTGTTTGTTTTTTTAGTCAAAGTGATCCCACACCACACTTTGCTGCGACCTCTTCATGACATTGGTACTTTTGAAATATAAAGAAACTGACAAGAAGCTGAGTCGGCCTGTGGGTTTTATTTTCAGTCATCGCCCTCGTGTGGTAAAGTGTTTAATTACTGCCACATAGCAAAATTAATTGCATTCCTTTAAAACTCACAACGCAACAGAACATGCGTTAATTGATCGGTAAAAAAAATGTAATCGATGAAATTCTTTATGATCAATTAATCGATCGTTGATTAATTATGCCCATCCCTACTGGACACAAGCTTTTACATTCAGCTCTCCTGCAGAGAGCTATTTGCAAAAACCAGCCACCACAGAGACAGTTTCTTCCCCGGGCTGAGTCTCTGACAAACACACCTTCTCTGCTTGATGCACAGACAGGGCGACCTTGTTGGTGTTTAGCTGTAAAGCGATATAGAAGGGCTAAGAATTGTTATCTCCATAAACATAAACAAGATCTGGTGTAGGATGATTAGACCTCAATCTGTTTAACTGTCAGAAGAAAAGATACAACCCGATGCATAGCTGATTAGGATATACATGTATATGTGAGGGGGTAACAGGACACTCAAGGTTACTTTACCTTTAGTTGAGAAGGCCTCTGCTGTGTTTTGTGGTGATGGCTGTTGCTGATGTTGTAACTGTTGCACCTTCTGCTGCAGGACCGCCCCCTTTTGCTGCTGAGACGCTGATGTGTGGGCATTTGGGAACAGCTGTGGCACGTGGGCCAGGATGTGTCTCTGTGTCTGGGTGGGAGGGGCCGGAGCCACGCCCTGTGTGTGCATTAATGGCATGAGCTGGGGAGCAGCGGGCCCAGGCGAGTGTGCGCGCAGTGGCTGCTGCGGCATGGTGGGTCTCGCCTGGAGCGACTGCAAGAGGTTGTGAACCTGACTGAGCGGCGGCGTTTCAGAGCTGTTTGGTGTGGGCTCTTCGTCGTCCTCCAAAAGCGCCTGAGGAGGCTGAGCCGACAGGGTGCCCAGAATGCCGTGCGATGGCGGCGATGGGACGTGTGGGCGGGGGAGGTTCAGGGGGAGTGGGGGCTGTAGTTGCGCGACGGCAGCAGGAGGCAGGGAAGGGAGCGAGGGTGGAGGCTGTGGGGGTTTGGGCGGAAGAGGTGCGGCGCGGTTGCTGGGTCTGGATGGTTGCTGGGGGAGAGCGTTGTGGATTGCTGCAAACATGGAAGAAAAACAATAAGGGGATACTTAAAAACGGAATAAAATCATAACATCAATATTACTGGAAATGTTTAGTAGTTGAAACCATCATATAATGCCAGTAAGGCCACATACAATCGTCAAGTTAATTTTGGCCATTTGAACATGTATCTGAACAGATGGTTTTATCCAGTGTCAAAAGATAAATTCAGGATCTCGTATAGACACGGACCACCATCAATATTTCACAAAAACTTTTAGCCAGGTCCTGGTATGTTTCTAACTGAATATTTGAGCCCACTTCTTGGCCCAATGGGTGAAGTTCATTGAAATTGGTTGCTCAGTCTTTTAAGCACAGTCCACAATCTTTCAATGCATTTTCAAATTAAAATAAAGCAACGTGTGAAAATGCCTTAACAAGCATATCAAAACACGGATATGCTTGCTGTGAGATGGTGGGGTGTTGCTTCGAAATACAAACCTGGGGAAGGTACGACTGGATGCTGGTTTATGAAAGGATGTGTGTCAGTTGGTGTCTGGTTGATGGGGACGTTTGCATTAAGCAGGCCAGAGGGTAAAGGGGCTCCAGCGGTGGTAACGGCAGCACTTGACTCAGCGTTTGAATCAGTCATGTGAGAATTCATGAAGTGGGCCAGAGGATCAAAGCCTGAAGACATCAGCTGAGACGAACCCAAGGGTGGGACAGAAGGAGCGGCTACAAACGGGGGCTTCGACTGGAACAGCGGTGGTTGCGGTTGAGGCGCGGGAGAGACCGGGACCATCCCGCTGGTAGGAGGCTGGTGGTTCCCTCTTTTGGAGTCCTGGTTGGTTAAAGTCTTTTTCTGTTGCTTGGGAACCAGCCCTTTAGACAGAGACACATTAGACCCCAGAGAAGATAATGAAAAGACAAAAACACATGCTGAATAATTGAAGGGGTCAATAAGTAAAAAGACATATGACTGTACAGGGGTTAAAGTAAAGACACTACCATTCTCAGACTCCTCACTGTCAGAGGAGTCACTGCTGCCTGAAGATGAAGATCCTGCCTTTATCTTGGTCATTTCCAGAGACTTCTCTACTGCAACAGAAGCCATCAGATTGTTATCAATTCAGCCACAAAACAAAATAAGTATTCAGTATCCAATTGAGATTGACAAAAATACAACCCTGTTTAACTGATCTCTATAGAAGGGAATAATTTAGATTTCAGGCAAGGCAATTTTATTTGTATAGCACACTTTCAACAACAAGGCAATTCAAGGTGCTTTATATAAAAACAGCAATAAACAATGTGTGTCTTATAGTTATAAAACACACAAAACATGACATTAAAACATTATTCAAAGACACCTCTAAACAGTTGGTTTTTAGCCTTGATTTAAAACAGGTCAGTGTTTCAGCAGCGTGTCATAGTTTCAGCAGCGTGTCATATATACCTATGTACTTCATTTTTTCTAATCTTTGCCTTAATCACTGTGACCTTTAGCATTTTAGGCAAAGCCATTAGTGTATGGTGTGAACATCTGCTGGAGAGAGACTTCAAACTGATTAAATATTGCATTAGCATGAAAAAAGTTAACACTTGGAATATATTACCCTGCAAATATTGCACTCCAAACAGTCCTTTGCGATGTGAATATCGCACAAACAGACATTGCAATGGCGATATATTTGTAATATATTGTGCAGCACTAATCCACTCCATAACCATTGCATGTGGACTGAGGCGTGTACAGAAAGCTCACTGCTGTACAGATTCTTGATATTTCAGTTAATGTGCAAGCTCAAACCTAATATAGACTCTGCAGGTACCTACGCTCGGGTCCTGTTTGTGGACTTCAGCTCTGCATTCAACACCATCGTCCCAGAGCTCCTCCATCAAAAAATGTCCCAGCTCACCGTGCCTCCCTCCACCTGTCAGTGGATTACCAGTTTCCTGACTGACAGGAGGCAGCAGGTGAAACTGGGTAACTTCACATCCAGCTCCCGGTCCCTCAGCATCGGCGCCCCCCAGGGATGTGTTCTCTCCCCACTGCTCTTCTCCCTTTGCACCACTGACTGCACGTCAAAGGACCCTTCTGTGAAACTCCTGAAGTTTGCAGATGACACCACCATCATTGGACTCAACCGTGACGGTGACGAGTTTGCATAAAGAGGGGAAGTGGAACAGCTGGTCCTCTGGTGCAGTCAGAACCACCTGGAGCTAAACCCGCTCAAAACTGTAGAGATGACAGTGAACTTCAGGAAGAGACCCCCATCAACATCTCCTCTCATAATCATCAACAGGCCAGTCCCCACAGTGGAGTCTTTCAGGTTCCTAGGATCCACCATCACACGGGACCTGAAGTGGACCTCCCACATTAACTGTATACGAAAGAAGGCCCAGCAAAGGCTGTACTTTCTGCGTCAGCTCAGAAAGTTCAACCTGCCTCAGGAACTGCTGACCATCTTCTACACAGCAATAGTCCAGTCTGTCCTGACCTCATCCATCTCTGTCTGGTTCGGATCCGCCACCAGAAAAGACAAGGACAGACTGCAGAGAACAGTCAGGTCCTCAGAGAGGATCATAGGTACTGATCTTCCCTCCATTCAGGCCCTGTACCAGTCCAGGGTCAAGAAGCGGGCCAGAAAAATCACCACAGACCCCTCACACCCTGGCCACAATCTGTTTAGGCTCCTCCCGTCAGGCCAGCGTTACGGAGCGTTGTACGCCAAAACCACCCGACACAAGAACAGTTTTTTCCCCCAGGCTGTCGCTCTGATGAACTGTGTAGTCACAGAGTGTGAGTCCATTCACATAATAAACTATAACTCTGCACTGCTGTACATACTCACTGTAAAATAACCCCGGTTTGGTGTATATATTATCCTTTATTATTTATTTGTATTTATTTCTTTATTTCACTTATTTAAGTTCTGTACTGGAGAGAAAAGTTGCCGGAGTCAAATTCCTTGTATGTGTCATACTTGGCTATTATAGCTGATTCTGATTCTGATTGCATTTTGACCCCCAATCTGGGTTTCTGATGGTCCTTTTGTTTTACCATAACTTCGTTGAAAAGCTTACCTGATGGTTTTTTCTTCTTTTTGAGGCAGCTGGAAACATATTTTTCCAGCTCTCTCAGTGTAGAGGGCTTTAGAGTCTCGAAGTCGATCTCTATTTCATCTGGGTTAGAGTTTTTCAGTGATGGCTCACGCGTTTGAATTATGTGCACAACTCTGCCTAGTTTGTCACCAGGCAGTTTGTTTATGTCCAGGCTCAGCTGCCGCTTCTCCTCATATGACATTGGCTTGCAAGGGCCAAGATCTGGAGAGATAAACATTGCAGACCTTTACTGTGGAACGCCAAAATGCTCAAAATTAAAAGAATACAATCTTGTGAAATAAATAGCAACATGAATAATGGAACAAATACTGTGGGGCAAAAAAGTATTTGGCGGTCACCGATTGTGGAAGTTGTCCAACTTAAAAAGATGAGGTCTGGAATTTTCATCAAAGGTACAATTCAACTGTGAGTGACAGAATGTAGAAAAAAAATCCATAAAATCACATTTTATGATCTTTAAAGTATTTATTTGTATAATGATGCAGAAAATACTTAAACAAGCAAGAATTCTGGCCCTCACAGACCTGTTACTTCTTTTAAGAAGCTCTTCTGTCCTCCACTCGTTACCTGTATTAATGGCACCCGTTTGAACTCATTATCTTTATAAAAGACACCTGTCCACACCTTCAAACAGTCAGACTCCAACCTCCATCATGGCAGCAACAGCCCAGAAACATCACAGCTCTAGAGAAGATCTGTATGGAAGAATGGGCCAAAATAGCAGCTACAGTGTGTGCAAACCTGGTGAAGACCTACAGGAAACGTTTGACCTCTGTCATTGCCAACCAAGGTTACATTACAAAGTATTGATGTGAACTGTTATTGACCAAATACTAATTTTCTGCACCATTATACAAATAAGTTCTTTAAAAAAAAAAAAAAAAATCATACAATGTAATTTCCTGGAATTTATTTTTTACATTGTATCTCTCACAGTTGAAATGTACCTATGATGAAAATTACAGACCACATCTTTCTAACTGGGACAACTTGCACAAATAGTTGGCTGCCAAATACTTTTTCCCCCCACTGTATATAATGTGACAATGAACTTGTGAAAAAACTGAATTCATATGAAATTATTAGCTCATTAGTATGAAATATTTGTCATTTTCTTTTAAACATGTATTTATTAATAACATTATTTAACTTTACATTTTTTTCATAGGGATGTCGCGATCTTCAGACGATATTTTCACATTTTTCAGTGATCGGAGATCAGCTATATTAACTAACAAGTTGTGCCAATTTTTACGAAAGAACCTCCTATTTACGTTTAATGGTGATTGTGCAATAATAAAACCTTCGTAGCGGTGCAAACAAGGACTCTAAATTACCACAAATCAGCATAACAGATTAAACACAATTCTAATATGGGTAAACTTCAACAAATGTGCTTAACCGTACTTCAACCTATATAATAAAAGGCATAGAAACTCACCTTCTGGCATTTACACGCAACAATAAACCAAAACAAACATAGAAAAACTATCTCGGCTCCTGCAGCTAGGAAGAGGAAAAAATGCCAGATGCTGAGCAGCAGCTGTGCTGCACTCAAATAGCGTAGGAAATCTATGCTGAGTTCAATGAGTACAATGTGGGCTTTCTAACACTGGTATGTACTCAAAAATATAGAGTGAATGAGATCCCATGAAAGCGGAGGGCAGCATTGTGCACATCAGCATATAATACTGTAACAAGTAAGTGTTTTGCTTTTTACTTTCGTCTGAAATATTAAACTGAAGTTGACCTTTAATTATCTGTAAGATTTTGATTTCATGGGATTTACAATAATGGTAATGTTTATTAATGAAATTAGTCTTATTAAACAGTTAAGTAGAGTTACTTTTTAAAAATATATTTCACTTTTATAAAATTTCAATACTAAAGGCCAAATATCCCTATTTTTTTTCCTAATAATAAATGTACATTTTTAGCCATTTTTATTTAATTCTATCAGTTTTTCACAAAGTCAACTTTTATTTCATAATGACGTTTTTCCCAGTGGCTTATTTATTTCAAAAGGATACTTTTCAACTAAACAGGTTCATCTGCCAATCAGAGTCAGTGGATGGGACCTGAAAGCTCATTTGCTGGTGCTTAAACATCAATCTTCCTGGATAGCCGTTCTCACTCACTGTGAGCAGCTTGATGTACAGCTAGCAACAACAGGCTAAGTCAAGGCTCGGAGTTGCAGGAACTTCGTCCAGCTCCGGTTACTTTAGCAGATCAAATTGAGAGGAACAATTTATCAGAGGATGCCATCTTGAGTTGTTTGGATGATATTTTTGAAATGACCACAGGCCCAGCACTAAAGACTTTAGTGTTGTCCGACATAACCACCGGATTTATTGCTGCTATGTTTTCTGTGTCATCCAGCACGATTCGGAGGAGAATGACGGAAGAAGCCCAGGTTGGTGGTTAGATACAAACAATAAATTAAAGGGAGAATTATTTAAACACATTCTGTGTTATTTATGAATCCTTTTATTGTTTGTACCTAACCTCCGACCAGGGCTTTTTTCACTAGTCTCATCACGGGCATGGCCCTGGGCAGCTTTAAACCTAAAAAAAACCGAGTGTAAATCCAATCTGCTGGTGTTGCATCAGCCACATTAAGAAAAGTGGGAAAATATTCTGCCAAAATGATGAGCATCTGAATAAAGCCATAATTCTGAAGGGATTAAATTCAATAATGGCATAAAAACCTTCAGCCCTTTCTCGTCATTCTCCTCCTTCAGAAAGATTGATGTTTAAGCATCAGCCAATGATCGTTCAGGTCCCACCCACTGACCGTGATTGGCAAATAAACTCATTCAGCTGAAACAAATAAGCCACTGGGAAAAACACCATTATGAAATAAAAACTGACTTTATGAAAAAGACTATTTGGAAATGTACCTGACAGAATTAAATAGAAATGGCTACAAAATCAAATATATTATAAGGAAAAGAAATGTACAGTTAACGTTTTATGGGTACAGATGCCTCAGTCCTCGACACGGTCGTCCCGGGTTCGTGTCCCATCCCGGTGTACCTTTACCACATGTCTTCCCCCACTTCTCACCCCCTTCTATGTACTGTCCACTGTCAAATAAAGGACACAAAACCTTTCAAAAAAATAAATGTTTTATAATAAATCTTTTTTTTTTTTAAGAAAATGAAATATTTTATACTAATGCCCAAATAATTTAATATGAAATCATTTTTTTCACAATTTCCTTGTCACATTATATATTAGTCTGTTATGTATTTATGTAGACATTTATATGCTACGGTTTTATTTGTTTAATTTTTAGCATTTTGGCGTTCCATACTTTACAAAGGGTCTTTGATTAATGGCAGTTTTACTTTTAGCAGTTACAAACATTTCACATGTAAAAATGACATACTTTACATTCATTTCTTTCCAAAAAATTTGAATATCATGGAAAAGTGTATTTCCATAATTCCATTCGAAATGTTAAACTTCTATTGATTATAGATGCAGGCCACACAACTTAAACGATTTTAAGTATTTAGTTGTTTATTTGTTCATAAAACCCACGAAAACAGGAATTCAAAAAATTAGAATACTGTGAAGAAATCAGCCCAAACTTTATAGGGCATGAATGTTTTAAACTGAGTGTCACACACTACTCATCTACTAAACTCAAAGCACCAGCACAAGTTTTCTCAGGTGTCATTAAATTGCTTCACTTTGGTTCAATTGTCAAGTTCGGTTCAATATGGGGAAGACTGCAGACTTGACAACTGGCTAGAAGACCATCATTGATACCCTCCATAGGATGGGTAAGCCACAAAAGTTCATAGCTAAGGAGGCTGGCTGTTCACAGAATGCTGTGTCCAAGCATATCAATGGAAAGTCTAGTGGAAGGGCAAAATATTGCAGGAGAAGATGCACCAGCAAAAGAGCTGACCGTGGGCTTCAGCAGATTATCAAACAGACAAGATTCACCACATTCAGATGCATCCGGGAGAGGGGGTACAACTGTCGGGTTCCTCAGGTAAAACCACTTCTGGGCCTGAACAAACTTAGGAAGCGTCTCAACTGGGCCAAGGAGAAGAAGGACTGGACTGTTGACCAGTGGTCCAAGGTCCTCTTTTCAGATGAAAGTAAAGTGTGCCTTTCATTTGAGAATTAAGGTCCAAGGGTTTGGAGGAACAGAACCCAAGCTGCTTGAGGTCCAGTGTGAAATATCCACAGTCAGTCATTATTTGGGGTACGATGTCTGGTGTAGGTGTTGGTAAACTCTGCTTTCTTAAATCCAAGGTCACCCCATCAGTCTACCAAAATGTTTCATCTTCCAGCAGGACCTGGCCCCTGCCCATACTGCCAGAAGCACCAAAACCTGGTTTGATGCCCATGCCATCACAGTGCTTGACTGACCAGCCAACTCACCGGACCTAAACCCCATTGAGAATCTATGGGGTATTATCAGGAGGAAATGAGGGGCACCAGACCCTAAACAAAGAAGAGCTGACAGCGAGCATCAAGAAAATCTGGGGTTCCGTAACTCCCAGTCAATGCCACAGGCTGATTGCCTCAATGCCACGGCGCATCGAGGCAGCGATTAAAGCAAAGGTATTCCCCATCAAGTATTGAAGATTGACATATTGTTTTGAAAGTACCATATTTTGATTGATTTGATCCTACTTTCTTTTTTTTCTGCAAAAACTGAGAAGTAAATGGTGATTTCTTCACAGTATTCAAACTTTTTGAATTCCTGTTTTCGTGGGTTTTATGAGCTGGAAGTCCAAATTATGTACAAATAAACAATGAAATACTTGAAATCATTTAAAGTTGTGGGCCCTTAATCTATAATATATGGAAGTTTAATGTTCTGAATGGAACTATGAAAATAAACATTTCCATGATATTCTAATTTTTTGGAAAGGGTCTGGAGGATAGGAATTAGTCTGGAAATGTAAATATTTTTCTAAACTCTATTTTTCCGGACTGTGAAGGTGCCCCGCGTGCAGACAAGGAAGCGGACATGCTACATGTCTGTTCTGTAGTAACCATACCCATGTCATCCTCTGCTTCAAGAGAAGCTGAAGGCAGCAGAGCGATCGGACCTGATGGAGGGGGCGCAGTGGGCCGGCTGTTTTTGATGTCATCTTTCTTACTGTGATGGACAAACGATCGAATTTAGTCCCACTTTCAAGCAACAGCATTATGATCGAAGTCTTTTGGCTGAAGGAGACCATACCTGGGCTTCTTCTTCTCCTTCTTCATCATCATCACGACAGGATCTTTGCTCTTGCTTTTCTTAGAAGTCTGAAGCACTGCAAGAGGAGAGGTTTCGGCAGTTTCCTCTGGTTCAAACTTCTTTTTATGCTTTTCCTTCTTCTTCTCCTTTTTGTCTCTCTCTTTCTTCTTGGGCTTGCTGGTCTGTGGCTGGGAGAGGGCTGCCAGCTGCTCATGCACAGCTTTAAGCTAGGAAGTAAAAAACAAACAAAACAAATCAGGTTGGAAAACATGACAAGATGTACACATTACTGCGTTATCTACTCTGTGATTCCGCCAGCCTCTCATTTCAATCTTTATCCTCTAACCCAGAGATGTGCAAAGTGCAACCGTGTGAAAGATTTTGTACTCAAATACAATTCCTTAGATAGGAAACCTTTTACCAATTTGACAAATAAACAGAACTTAACAGCATGAGTTGATAACCTGGAATGCATGTAACTGACTTAAAACTGTCAGTATAATAGAATTAAATTGACTTTTTTTGTAAAGCTGCTTGAGATGACAGTTGTTGTGAATTAGTCCAATATAGACAAACTGAACTGATCTGAATTCAAGGATACCATACATTTGGTTATCCAGCTCAGGCGGTTGATCCAGACAGACATAAAATAAATGTTAGGGTGTAATTTTCCCCATCTGTCAAAAAAACATATGGATACATTTGAACTTTAAAATGGAAAAAAATATTCATCTTTTAATTAACTGGCATTGCTTTTAATTTGATAGGGAATAGAATCACAAACATCTGTTACTGAAAAGCTGAGTTGGGCTTAATAAAGTGAGTGAGCAATATCCTGTTCTTGTTGCTGAAAATACATACACAAAAAAACAACAACTTTACAAATATAATGAACCTGAAAAATGTTAGACACTGTATGCTGTTTTTTATTAACTGGCCAAACCTTGTGGGGACCTGTCTTGTTTCGGCTCGACCGCTTTTGCTTGTATTAATTAAATATTGTGAGTTTAGTTTATTGCTGATCGGGTACAAATGAAAAATATGACTGGAGTATTTTCAACTTTGGCCACGGCTCCTCTAACCTGTTCCTGTAGCTCAGCCAGTCGCTGTTGCCGCTCTTGCTCCGAGTCTCCTCTGGAAGACTCGGACTCGGACGAACTGGAGCTGTCGTCTTCGGATGCAGCACACAGAGGAGGGACTTGTCGAGTGGAGGGTGCAGAGTGAAGGGCCGACGATGGTGTGGGAACAGGGGGGGGCCCTTCTGAGTCGTCTGGGATTTTAGCGAAGCGCATCTCAAACACATCCTGTTGATGGCGGGCAGCAAGCAGAAACTCTAAGCTCAACGGAAACAACAAAATATTCTCTAACGACCACAAAGGTAAGGAATACTTTCAGGCTAGTCCCAGTTTTCCACTTAATGCAATTAGAAAAATAAAGAAAACGCAACTACATGATTTCTGGGTGTCAGATCAATTAAGAAGTTAAAACTAAATTGAAACTGACACCCAAACTTTACATATTGGAATAAATGACTGTCTTGTTTTCTCCTGTAATGTATTGTTCCCACAAGGTGGCGTTAATGCATCAGACTGCTTGCCAACTGGCATGAAACAGCTAAGGAAGACAGTTAGAGCCTTAAAGCATTCTTTTTTTTCTTTTATTCTCCTGTTGTAAAACCACTCGAATAAAATCTGCATTGTTTGGGACTTCTATGAAAGCTTTAATTTTGTGTGTATTTTCATTTTTTTTATGAATCCATTGCGTCTTGGTTTAAAGCACAATGTTATTGGAATAAATCCCGGCTATTAATCAAAAGCGTATTTTTGTCAATTTTAGAGCATTATTTGTTGTTTTTATGCTCAAATCTTTTATCCCTCAAAACACTCTGTTCACCCCAAAGAGAACTGTGACGAGGTCATTGGTCAGCATCATATCTGGCTTCCCATTGGCTGGGGGACTTTTTGGCAGGGTTATTTCGCCTAAATACCAAGAGTACAGGAAAAATCTGCGAGGGCAGGTTTTGAAAGTGCAGATAAGAGATCTGAGCACAGAGCAATGAAGCTCAAACGCAGGAGTCAATTCAAGAGCAAGAACACATATTTGAAGGCAAGAAGGAACTTTTTCAGTGTTTTGAGGATCTGAGCATAAAACAACACATAATGCTCTGAAATTGACAAAAATACGCTCTTGATTAATAGCAGGGATTTATTCACATAGAATTGTGCTTTAAACCAATATGTAATGGATTCATAAAAAATAAAAATACACACAAAATTAAAGCTTTTATAGAAGTCTGTGCAGAAAACTGAGATCCAGTGCAAATAAAAAGACAGGTAAAGTCAGCATGCCAGAGGTATTAGATGACTATCAGCTTGATCGGATCCACCACTGACTGGTAAATGTTTTAAATGAAATTATTTTATGTCATTGTTTTATCATACTGTTTTTCCCCAAACAGAAATTCCTCTCTCTACTATTGATGTTTTCAGTCATAAAAATCTTCAGGATTCAATCAACACTGAAGCTGAGCCACAAAACTCAACACGTTGCAAATTCCACAGTTCCACCTATACTTTACTGGCCACTTTGTTAAACTGACAAGTTTCTGATTAAACCTGGATGAAAAATCGTATCACAGTCTCCCTCTGTGTAGGGTAGGAATTTAATTAATACAGAGAGCAAAACTGTGACAGCTGGGATAAGTTGATGTGATTGATGATGTAGCCAGTAAAAATAAGATATTTTTTATTTCATCTATTAAGAAAAAAAGTTAAGACCGTTTTTCCAGGGTGCAGCAGTAGCTGTACATGTGTCTGTCCCTTGAATATGTTCAGGAGTTCGGGCTGCCTCGGTTTGGGCGACTACATCCAAACAAACATGGTGGACGGAGCCTGCGATTACAATCTATCGAGGTATAAAAACTTTTTGGTGTTTAATGGCTCAAAGTGGTCTAAACTATTGAAATTTAAGAGATGATAAGCAGAGATCTGGAAACTTTGTTTCCCCAAACCTCTGCACCAGAGCAGCACAGATAGATAGGCTGCTGGAGGCCAAAAATGAAAGCTACCATAACTCAGTCTTTTGAGCTTTTGAATATTTACTCAAGTTAGACTGATTGCTGTATGTCAGTTCATGTACAGAAACCCAAAATAAGCATTCTACATCCTATTATAATCACATCTGTGTGTGTAGATATTGTGCATGTCATCCAATTTTAAACACACAAAATTCTAAAATATTAGTAGACCTGCCAACCTTGTCAAAATATTTTGAGTACCACTTGTGTTGTGCGGCTTTGTTTTTCAGACTCTTGATCGATAGATTTGCTAAGAAAAACACCTCGCCATTGTTTATTCTTTTTTTTTTTTTCACTTAGACTTCCGCTCGAATGTTTACACAGTGAAAGTAATGTTACGCCTAACGGTTCACATTTGCCAAAAGCTGGCAGGTCCCCTGACACTCACACACACAGTTTACCTTTTTAAGCGCCAACCGCAGCAGCGAGTGGGGAACGGAGTCAGAGAGCAAAGTTTAGGGCAGGAGGAGGCAGGAAGGAGGGGGGCGGGGATGTTATGCTATAGGTTGGGTAGAATTAATTCTCCGCTTTTCTACAATGATTGGCTGAAACTGCTTCACCACGCTGCTGCACTGTGTTGTCAGACATGAGTACCGCACGTGCGCATTCGCCACAGAAGTCAAATGTCCGCAGCTTTTTACGTAGTTTAGAGGGGCGGGTCGTACCAGCGTATTTAAAATGCAAAATGCATACAGGTTGACAGGTCTGTTTATTTCCAGCTTAGTCTCAATTTTTAGCAATCTAAACATGCAAGGACTTAAAGAAAAAACTTTTTTTTCGTCATGATGGCGATGGCACTTATAATTAATTCATAGTTATAGAGGAAATCTTTGTGGACATTTTAATTTACAGCATACAAAGATTGGCTAAATGTTTGTTTGTTTTGCAAAATAGAGTGGATGTAAAGATATAAAGCTCTTTTTTTTTTTTTAAGGAACCAACAAATTTGTAGAATAACCTATTTAATAAATTAATATTAAAATATCCATCAGTGGCAGCCCCAACTGGAACAACGCACAGAAAACTTTTATTCTGTAAAACCCAAATTGCAGCATGTCATCAACCGTGTTTGAGAAATGGTAACTTTCAGGAGACTTTTTATTAATAAGTCCATAATCTCTCATTTTTATCTTTTATTTTTTTGCTCATCTGTGTGTGGCTTGTTTACCTGTAATTTGCGCGCCATGGACACAACATCATGATCTGGAGGATTGTACTTGTAACAGTTGGAGAACATCAACCGGACGTCTGCAGCGAACTCTTCGGCGTCTCTGTACTGCCTGTTATCCAGCTTTTTCTGGAGGTGAGAAAAACCCGATTGGAATGATCGAAATCTGTTTGATAAAACATTAAAACATATCCTTTGATTCTGGTGAATTTACAAAACTTCGAGATTATGAGTCAAAGTGGGATTTATAGCTGAAAACATATTTACATAAAGAAAAGAAAAAAAAGACGTAACAAGTTACTGTTCAAGTCATTTACAATGGTGAATTTATTTCTACTTGCGAAATGCCAAAATAATATATATTTTTTGCCTTTTTTTGTAACTTTCTATAAAACTTTATGACCCGAGTGAAATGTCTTGTTCTTTTATAAGTTTCTTGCTATAATTTGTCGTCATTTTGGCCCATTCCTCCTGTCAGAGTTTCTAGACTACCTTGCTTCCACACAACTTTTCAGCAATGCCCACTGATTTCCTATGGAACTGACTTCAGGACTTTGTGATGGCCACTCCAAAGAATTGACTTTGTAACCAACTTGTCTGTATGTTAAGGGTCATTGTACGTTCTGAAGATTCAGTTCCACCAAACTGAATGTATGTACATTCAGTCATTGGGACGTTGTATCCACGGATGATACCAGAATTGACTTCTGGCTGATTTATTTTGATGTGTTTAAGATGCTGTCCTAAACGACATCTAGAGCTGTGCTGCCGTCTAAAGCCTAGCCTAGACTTCTGTCAGCGGGAGCACAGCGCTATCATCAGTCGACGCAAGCGGTAATTTTTTTTAATGTCTGTCAAAAGCTACTGAGAGTGCAAGCTCGTGATTGGTCAGCATGCCACTTCCTTTAAATTCGTTGACAGCACCGCCATTTACAAAAAAAGAGAGTGCTGAAGATATCTAGCATCAGACATGGAGCAGATCGAAGAACATCTAGCGTAAGATGATTAAAGGGTGTTAACCGTTAGTTACCATAGCGAGTAAGAAGCTTTTAAAAAAAAAAAATCATATTTGTACTTTTGAGTATTGAAAGAGGCGGAAGTTGTTTAAGCGAAGAGCTTTAGTTTGAAAATAAAAAAAGTAAAAAAGCAAATACACTGTCGTTGACCAGAGTGGCAGGACATCCCCAGAGAAGCACTGCGCCCCCTTTTGTCCTGCCGGTGAATTGCTTTGCAAGAGTCCCTAGAAAACTGAAAAGTCTGAACGGAGAATGTCTCTGTCGTTACATGTGCGTGTCAGAGCAAACTTGTTGACAGAGAAGTATAAACTAAGCTCGACTCATTTGTTGTAAATCAACCAATCAGAAACTAACTCATTTCCCAAATTATTTAAAGGAATAGTACATAATCTCCTAAATTTGAAAACATATATATTTCTAAAAAAAAGTCTCTAAAAACGTATTCCACCCATTGGCAACTAATTCTGTTTATGGTTGAATACATGAAACAGAACACATTTGGTCTGCTTTAACATCACACAGTGATTGTATTTTTCATAGATTTCTGGCTTTAGCTGTACAAAGCTGAATCTCTAAAAGGTTATTGTACGAGTAACCTTGTAAACCCAAAAGGTTCCTGAAGAAGGCCCAGATTCTAATAAATCACCTTGATGGTGCTGAGATCCATTGGATGCTTGATGATGTCATGGTAGTCATGCAGTCCGAGAGCGTTTGCGTCAACTGGTCTGTGAAAAGGCCAGGCGTACGCCATGTGTTTCTTAGACAGCATCTCTCTGACGAGCCGTGCACAGAAACGCAGCTGATCCTGACGCTTGGACGTCACTGTCCCTCCCATCTCCAAGCCTCCGCCCACATGATGCTGAGAGTCCGGCTGCAGAGAGTCTCTTTTGGGTTGCTTCGACGGGCGAGTGCTGTCTCGACGAGGCCGCGTCGCGTCAGACACCGGAGGCGATTCGCTTAGCTGGTCGTTGGCTGTAGGTGTGGTGGTATCAGCTTTCCTCTTTTGGCTTTTCTTTTGCTGTTGAGAAACGATTTGATTTTTCGGTCAGAAAAGAAATACTTGGCTCCATGTAATATGATGGAATGTGGACTCATTGTTACCTTGATGAGGGCTGGGGAGCTCTGCAGGACTGGAGGAGGATGGAGGCCAAGGTGTGTCATGGCTGGAGGGGGGACAGATGTCATGCCTTGGGCTAGGACATCTGGGGTTGAGACGGGGAATGAGGGTCCAAGATGTGAAGCATGATTTGTGGGTGTGGGAGGCACCCGTGGGGGTTGTGCATGGACTTGAGAAACGACTAAGGGCTGGGCTAAAGCCTGGGGTAAGGTTTGGGGTAATGGTTGAGATAAGGTATGGATTAAAGGCTGGATTAGGGGCTGGGCTAAAGGTTGAGCTAAGGGCTGAGGTAAAGGTTGAGCTAAGGGTTGGGATAATGGCTGGGATAAGGGCTGGGATAAGGGCATGGTCGGTGTCCCTCGGGTGTGTGGAGTGGTTGAGGGAGATGAAAAACCCATTGTATGTGGGGTAGTTGAAGGAGAGGATGACTCTTGGCCTGAATCCGACATACTCATTAGGGCTGAAAAAAAAAAAAGAATAGACGTGTGAGGACAAGGGGAGGAGGAGTGGGAGACCAATGTAGTGACATAGAAAATGCCCAGGGGTCTCATTTATAAAACTTTGCTTAAGTCAGTTTTTGTTTTATTGCTGGGCATAAGTTCGATTTTAGCATGGATTCTAGTGAACTTAAGCCAGCTGATATGGGGCGTTTCACGGGTAACCATGACAACAGAGAGGCAGCGAAAGCGCAACTCAACTGACACTGAAATCAAGCTATTTATGGGCAACGGAGAGGCACGGAAAAATGTTTCACTGCACTCTATCTAGAGCTTTACTCAGTCAAAAGGCGACCAAGTGCTTCACGGTGAAAAATGAAAATATGGTTAGCAATACGAAAATGTGTAACAAGACAAGAGCAAAAATATTTAAAATTAAAAAAATGGAAGCAGCAGCACAAGCCATAAAACAAATAAATACAAAGTTTGAATTTTATGATTACTTACTGTAGCAACAATAAGACTGGAATAAAAGCAAATGAAATCAAAACTAAATTACAGCAGAACGTAATAAGTTTCAGCACTATTTAAAGCCTGACAGAAAAGCTGAGTTTTAAGTCTACTTTTTAAATGAAGTATCTGCGCAAAATATTATTTGGGGGTCACAAATAAACAAACGAGCTGCGAGTGACATAGCGTTGATGCAGTGGTGTGGCAGACATAAAAAAGAATGTGGAGGCAGAGAGGAAGATGGCATGCCACGGATCTAATAGGACTGCTTTAAGGAACCTATAAATCGACTGATCATCCAGTCGTCATCGTGGGCCAAGAAATCTTTAAAAACTCCCCCCATCCAGATGATCTTCAATGGATTGCAGCATTATGCAGGAGTGTCTCTGCGGTATATATATTTCTACTCATCACAATTAATGCAGCAAAAAGTGTAACTGCTATATAATCTGAAGATGTACATATGAACATACTGTGTGATATAATTCTTAACTTCAACATCTTTTCATTCAGATTCTCATTTTTATTCATAGTTCAGAGTCGGTGGTGGGGGCTGACTGTTGGTTGTGTGTGTGCGAGGGTCTACAAGTCTAAAAATATAGCTTAAATTCACAATTTTTCCATCTCACTGGCAGCGCAGCCGGTAAAATGTACATTTAAGCAAAACAGTTTTTTTAATCAATCCCAAAGTTTGCATAGAAAGTGACTTGCGCAATTTTCAGACCCATTCTGTGCGTAAGCAAGCTTTATAAATGAGACCCCAGGTCCTGTTTTACACATGTCAGACAAATTACATCATTTTCAATCGCAAGAAATTACAGACCTGAAGTGCTTGAAACGAACAAAACCTGATTTAACCACTATAATTTTGTGCTCAGTGAACATGTTTAAGCTTGTATGTGTCCTGACAAGCTTAACAAGTTAGATAAGCACCATCTACACGTCAATGAAATCCAGTCTTGGCAACAACTTTCCACATTACATCTGAAGTCACCAAGAAACTCACCGATTGTTTTCTACATCAATGACAAAACGGATTTCTAATGCAAGGTAACCGGGAACTCTTCATAAACCAAACAGAAATCAGCGGACATATAAATATACTTACAGGGCTCCCGCCTCCCGACACGACGTCCCTTAGTCACCACAGCGATCTCTACCTCTTCCTGTGGCATCTCTGTGATCTTCTGCAGAAAGAGCTTTTCCAAAGACTCGGCCATGAGGACGATGTCATCCCCGGGCTGAAGAAGTAGGAATAAAAAGATATTATGCCTACTGCACAAACCCATTTTAGACTAAAATATTAAACATAGAATTCTCCCATTTATGGCTATAAAAATCATACATTTAAAATTCTTTGAAATGAAATCCAGAGTCTACTAAACACCTAAAGGTCTAACATAACCGGACGATTAAAGGCCATAAGGTAAAAGAGTGCCAGTCAATAAAGTTACAGAGTTGAAATGTAAAGTTATGCTTCATAAACTATCAGCTCTTGATCCATGTCTATCCAGTCTGCACAATGGACAATAAAATAATCCACAATTCATCTGTGAAACTTTAATGTTATCAGTGTCTCATGTGAACTCTGATTCAACTACCAGCCCAAAACGTGAAATTATATTCTTTTAAAGGCTACATTAGGACACATTCCTTTATGAGAAATACAAGAAAAAAAATAATAATAAAGTATTTATAACCCCTGATGAACACAAAATTGTGCAGAGGAAGAAAGAGGATCTAAGCCTTTCCTTTATTTTGATAAATTATTATTATTTTTGCCTTCAGTCCCCCTGAGCCAATGCTTTACAAACAACCGTCCCTAATGTTCCCTAACAAACCGCTGCAGTCTTCATAGAACAGCGGGATTCATACCGAGATTAAAATAACTACGTTTACTAATTAGGCCATAACTGAAATGGTTTCACTGGAATTTACTTTAGGACAACAGGGGTAAATGGCACTAAATGTAAGCGCAAATTTACTAAGGAAATAAATTCTTTCCCCTTCACCATTATGCTCTACTTTCTATCTCATTAAATTCCCAAACAACGCATTAAGGTTTGGGGTTGTAACAACAAAAGGTTTGTGAGTGCCTTTGCAAGATAGTGTGTGGTATACAAAGTCAATCTACCCAGGTGTTTCCTTGCATCATGCATCATTCTCACTAAATTCTTTAAAAGTCTGATCATAATGACTAAAATAAAACCGGGTCTTTCTGTAACCGTGTAAACACAACAGCTCAAGTGTGATTTCAGTTTGTAACCTCAGCTAACCTTGTTGTAGATGTAGCAGTTTGTGAACATTGTGTTGAAGTCTTGGATACACTCCTGGGCGTTCCAGTAGTAGTTGTTCTCCAGGCGCTTTTTTATGGTTCCCATGTCCATAGGAGTCCTGATGATCTTGTAGTAGTCCTTGGGTAAAACACAAGGGAAGGAAGGTAAAGAATATAATAAGTGTAAGGTGGGCTGATGGGGAAAAAAGTAAATAAAATAAAAAAAGTTGTAAGAAAATCTTTCTTTAAAAGAAAAAGATTCATATATAGTTACGAAAAAAATAAAACAATACATCCTTTTTCAAGTTTAAAGGTTTGCATATCAGGATGCAAAACTAATCTGGTCTTTACTAGCTTCTAAGGCCGGGGTCTGAAATCCGTGGCTCCAGAGCTGCTAGTGGCTCACTGGAGCTTCCACGTTGGCGCTTCATAACTTTGGCTAAATTATTTTTTTTCTTTTATAAACATAATTGCATATTTAAGAACTTTTCAGTTTATTTTTGGAATAATTGTATTTAATTCCCATGATAGAATGAAACCTAAAAGTAAGAGTAATATTTTTTTAGATATTAGGGATGTGTATTGGCAAGAATCTGGTGATACGATATGTATCACAAAACATGGGGGACAATACGATATTACGATATATTGTGATACTATGAATAAGACAATATATTGTAATTTTTTTAACTGAATTTAACTGTAGAAAACACAGTCACAGCATTTTAAACACTCCAAACCATTTCATACTTAACACATCCAGTTTAATGTCTAGATCTAATTGATCCGCTGGAATGAAGAAGGTGAAAACAGCCACCAACTAGCGGTCATAGTTTTAATTTTACTACAAAAATGTCTATCATCATTAATGGTTCCATTCAAATTCCAAAAAAGTATATAAAAATCGAGACATTGCTTTTGAATATCAATACAATATCGTGACATAAAATATCGTGATATATTGGTGTATCAATATTTTCTTACATCCCTATTAGATATACAGTATTACTTTGCTTTATTACTTTTCTAAACCAATCTCAGCCCAGCTTTAACTCAGACAGCCTCACATTTGTCTATACAACACTTCAGTATACAACGGAGTTCATAGTAGGCTTAATGGCTGGAAGGTGTCCAGGTCATATGGCTGCAGAACAAGTCAATAGAGGAGCTTGTGTTGATATGCTCTTTGGGTTTTTTTCTAAACATTGTTCTGCTGTGGATTAAGGTTAAACTGTGTTCAAAAATGACATTGTTTCAGATGTTTTGCAGTTCATTCATATGGAATTATGTCAACTTTGTGTCTTGCTCTTTTTTCTATTAAAGAGGCTTTCTCCTTGCAACACCTACCAAAGGAGCCACCTCCCCTTAAAATGTATATGTCCCCGCCCACTTCAGAGTTGGTTATTGAACTATTAACCCCTTCGTCATAGAGTTGTGGGTATAAACCGGCCAATCAGCATGTGAGTCAATTATTCGGGGGAAACCAGTGTTTCAATTGTAGAGCTTCATTATACGGTTGTATTTGGCCATTTATCAGGGCTCCTGGGGAATTTTCTGTCCTTACAAAGTTTTATATGTTGTATAGAGGCTCAGAGAAGAGTTTCCAATTGTCATAAATATTGTTCTAGAACCCCTTTATGAATGATAATAGCATTCCCAAGCTTAATCCGCACTATTACTAGAGATCTGCATTAAATAGCAACAAAATGGTTTCGACTATTAGTTTTGCCTCGAATCATATTAAAGCCCTTTATGTTGCTTACATAAACTAATCAATTAAACAAATCATAATATAAAAACCAAAGGTTTCACCATATATTTTGACAGTTTTTAACCCTATTAAAAGACAACTATTGTAGGAAGAAAAACAAATGAAAGACTATATTTAAAGACTACAATTATATTTATACCAACAAACTAATGTTTTTTCTGCTAGTTACTTAACCACTTAAATTTCCTGCAATTTTTACCCAAAACATGTATAAAAACAAACATGCTAACAGAAGTAAGGATGAAAACTTCTTTTGAGAAATAGCCACATCTGAAGCAGATTACGAAGGTTTTCAGCGGCAGATTATGTTAGATCGAGGACGCAAGGCTTGTTCTGGATTTACTGTTTTATCAAGTCCATTAACTGGATCCTTGTGGATGTAAAAAGACAGTTTTTGTTCGAGGTGGCTCTGTTCTGTCAATGATCTGTGGCTTCGCACGGCAAGTTGGACAATGTTTTGCATTTTCAAGTGGTTTGACAAAAGCAATTACTGTGTCTACAGTTATGATTGTATTTTTGACATACATGATTGGAATCTCAAGAATTTTAGCTTTCTAATGATGTATAATATATACATGTACATGGAAAAGGTGACGCTAAGAAAACCCAAAACCTTCTTACGCTAATAGGTTAACAACACAGTGAGCAGTCAGATTTTGAGCTGTTGAAATTAGTATTTCAAATATGATTTATTTACGACTAGTTTGCATGTAAAATGGATTTAGCAGCACCTTCAGTGGTAACACAAGTCATATGGTGTAATTTCAGGTTTGTAAAAACAAAAATACAACTCACAGGCAAATTAAGTTTCACTGCATCTACAGGTGCTTGGAAGGGCCATGCAAACTGGTGTTTCCATAATGTCTTCAACACCACTTTAAGCAGGTACTGAAAAGAGCAAAGACATATAAATTAAATAAAAAATGTAGATCAAAGACAAGTCATTGGCCAGAGCTGACATGCATAAAGAAAAACTGAAATGGAGCTACCTGAAGCTGGTTGGTCTGTCGTTTGGCTCTGGACGGGTTCCATGTTTCTGGAGGAGGAGGGTTGAAGGGGAGAGGCAGTGTGGCAGTGGGGGGGTTCAGGCTGCTGCCCGCCTCCAGTCCGTCTCCCATCACAGCAGTGGGTTGCAGTGACTGAGCAGACAGGTTAGGTGGGTTGGACCTGGCAGGGGCAGGCTGTAGTGGGGGGAACCCCCTCAGGCCATTACACTCCTCATTTGACCCTCTGAAAGGATGATCATGAAATGCATCAAACTCCACTCTTGTTACCATTAAGTTTGTTTCACAGATTAATGTCCACAAGACACAAAACTAACACCGCCCCAGCAGTCAAGCATCTAATTAAACAATCTGTCGTCTGCAGTGGACAGGAACAAAACAAAAAACTTTCTAAGAAAAACACATTTCATCAGAGCTACCATCTATAGCTAACGTTGTCTTTGTGCACTTTGTATTTTATCAGTGCACAAGCCTAAATGAAAAACATATACACTGAACTTCTTAAACCTCACTGAAAAGTGTCAATAAAATGCTTTATTGCTGATTTGGACAAGGGAACGAACAGCAGTAAATACAGCATCGGCTGCAGATGAGATACGCAGCTATTTAAAATGTAGTGCCGCTATTAAAACCTCTGAGCTGCCAACTGGCCTGTGGCTCAGTCCCGCCGCCCGAAAGCAAACGAACGGACAGCATTCAACGACCAGTTTTCCATGAAATAAACATAGATTACATAATACATTCTCGCCGACTCGCTCCATAAAGAAGCATTCGAGTCACAAAAACGGTTAAACGATGTGACTGGGGCACGTGCAAAAACAATTCACGGTATAGCCTTCCGTTGGGATGTGTATTGGCAATAGTGTGTTAATACGATATGTATCACTATACAGGGGGGGCGATACCATATATTGCGATATATTGTGATACTAGGAGTAAGACAATATATTGTGATTTTTAAAACTTAATTTAAAAGTAGAAAAACTGCCACAGCATTCTAAACACTTCTTCCTGTTTCATACAGAACACATCCAGTTTTATTACTAGATCTAGTTGATCCACTAGAGCAAAGAAGGTGAAAACAGACACCCACTAACGGTCATACTTTTAATTTTACAACAAAAATTACTGTCATCAATAATGGTTCCATTAAAATCCCAAAAAATTGAAATAGATGCATTGCTTTTAAATATCGATACAATATCATGACATAAAGTATCGCAATATATCGGTGTATCGATGTCTCCGTTGGATAAGGTTTTGTGGCAGACTGCACAATCAACTCAACGTGACAACTATTAAGACTGTACATTTGTAGACAATCTTGTTAAAGGCATACTCTGCAACTTTTACACCTTAATATAATGTTTTTTTCAAAAGTTATGGTGGAATTTTATCATCCATTATGTTTATTTTTAGAGTTATCACCACCTTACAGGGGTCCTTGGCTTTTTTCTGCACTATAGAACTTTTGAGCGGCGACATGCCGCTGAAAGTGTTCTGCTTTACGGTGGAGTCATACGTTCTCGCTGTTTAGAGACTTGAGAGATGGCTGATCCACCAAAGAGACCGAGAAATCCCATATCAGAAGAAGCTAGAAAAGGATGTGTGGAGGTGGATGAACATAGTTTGCATGGTATGCCTTACAGTAGTACTGTGAATTACACAACAGAGTCGATCTCCGTTAGCCATCTAGAGGCTAATGTGATGCTAACGTGTAAGACTCGGTTCTGTAGATAAAGCTGCAAACTCCGGCGTAGTCGCTGTATTTCAGTCTGCAAGTCAAACTTTTTTCTTTTGGTTTCGTCAAGCTAGTGATTTATATTTTTGTTGTTTGATTTTTTCCTAAAAAACTTAAAGATGTAGGCTGATTCTATTGTCGGGAGGTGTTTGCTACGTGGCGCTTATACATTCTCTGTATCCAATCTCACTGTTTTTCCAATTACCCCGACCTCCCCCACAAACTGAATACCTAGCTGTGAGATCTTTACTCTAAATTATCCCGATTGTTGCAGTTGAATTGCAAACTGAAACGGCACGTGTTTGTTGTTTGTGCAAGCGATTTGGAAAGCAGCCACTGAAACATGCCCCTTATATGAGCGACAGTGAGATTTGATTTTACGACAGTGATGTTGCGAGGCAAGCCTGAAGAGGGCGAAAGAGAGCAAATATCATGAAAGTTGCGGAGTATGGCTTTAATACAATGGTCTTGTATAATCTTAGCAATCAGGTCATATAAAGTCATATCAATCACATAAAGCCTAGCGGTAATGAGCTTTCTAAACCTAGCCACTTAGCAGGGTACTGTCATGATAAGTGTTGGAACATTCATTTAAGATTACCCTGGTGTACATGAACAATCCTGGTCTACAATGATGTTTCTCTTGTTTCTCAAAGACAGTTAATGCCAGATGAGGCTTCTCCGTCTTGCTTTGTGATCTGAAGATCGGTGCCTCTAACTTTAGTTTCTTTTCGTATAATTCCATTTTAAAATTTTCTACAAAACCCTTGATGGCATAGGGTCGACTTTTCTGAAGGCTCTTCGAAGATATACATTTTTGCTGCCTCCAAAAGTTGTCAAGACTCACTTGAAGAATTGTTTTGCCACTAACCACTCATTGTAAACACGCAGTAAGCTGCGTAGCCTTTCCGAGTTAGCAACAGTAACTAAGGAGGGCGGGGCTTAGCAGGACCGAGCCACAGGTCATTGAGGTACTGAAAGCCCTATGAAGGTCAAATAACAGTTGACACCAGATATTAAAATAAATTCAATGAAAACAAATATATATTTTTGTCTCACTGCCGGAAATTAAGACAAAATTTTCTATTTTGTTGCAGTGTAACAAAAAAATACCCGAGCATTTTTTTATATGTATATTTGATTCTTATCTCACACAAAACAGCGGTGTGTTTGAGGTGTTGCCCTAATATATATCAACAGGTGTGCCAGTTTAGCAAATACAAATCATTTTAGTAATTCTAAGTTATCTTAAACAGGACGCGTTTAATTACCATTTAATAGACAGCAAAAGGAATGTTTTTGTACATTTGTACAGTACATATAAATATATTGTCTCAACTGTATGTGGGGGTGAGCTTGAAGGTGAGATGCAGAGATGTCACGGCAGTGTGTGCAGTGACCAGCTGATCGGCGGATTTAAGACATAACACACCAGGACTAGTGCAGTGTAGTGCACCACGCACATGGCTTCTTGCCATAAAGATACACCTGACGGGGTTGGGGGTGACGTGCACCGACAGAACAGATCACTGGACTTCAACCAACGGTGGTTTCTTCAGTAAAGGTGACGCCTGAAAAATGGAACAAAAAAAAATACAAATATCGAGGTGTCACACGCCACCGATGTGTTTTAACATTTTCAAATGAAAGATCTCAAGGCACAAATTTTACATATGGTGCTCTAAACTGATCCTACTGACTTCCACTCACCATCAATGAGTGGAACAATGGTTCTGTGATGTTAGCTTTATATAGCATAGTATATAGCATACATTTGAAACTTGTATGAGAATATCATGCAAAAGTTCATTTATTTCAGTAATTCAACTTAAAAGGTGAAACGAATACATGATATGACTCATTACATGCAAAGCGAGATGTTTCAATCCTTTATTTTAGTGATTATGGCTTATAGCTTATGAAAACCCCAAATTCAAAATTTCAGAAAAATTACAATATTGTAAAAAAAAGTTCAATATTTTAGGCTCAAATTGTCACACTGTAATCAGCCAATTAATCTAAAACACATACAAAGGGTTCCTGAGCCTTTAAATGGTCTCTCAGTCTGGGTCAGTAAGAATCACAATCATGGGGAAGACTGCTGACAGTAATTGCAAAAGAAGAAGTCGGATGTTTATAACAAATAGTGTTGAAATAACCCGCTTTGCATGTAATGAGTCTATAGATTACTTTCACCTTTGAAGTTGAATTACTGAAATAAATGAACTTTTTGCATGATATTCTAATTTTTCAACTTTCACCTACATATGAAAATGCTCATGAGCATGGAACATGACCTTCCCCATTGCTGATTTATGACATGTCGAAGTCTGCTTGGCAAAGAAGCTTTTGATGTATTACTAATGAAGGCGCAATAACATGCATCAAAAGTGACCGTATCAAAAGAGGCCAGCAATAAACAGGTGGAAAATTTAACCCAGTTGAGGTTCTCTAATATGGAGGACCAAAACTGACATAATTAAGAATAAAATGTATATATTTTTTTCCTTTCCCAAATACGTGCATTTTTGCGAAGAAATTTATATATTTTGTTTTTCCTTTTCCTTTATACGTGCATTTTCTTCAAGTAATGTATATATTTAGTTTTTCCTTATACGTGCATTTTCTTCAAGTGATGTATATATTTTGTTTTTCCTTTTCCTTTATACGTGCATTTTCTTCAAGTAATGTATATATTTTGTTTTTCCTTATACGTGCCTTTTCGTCAAGAAATGTAAATACTTTGCTTTTCCTTTTCCTTATACATGCATTCCTTGTTTTTACATTCCTTCGTCTCCTCCAGGCACCGGCAAGGGCATCCATCCCCAACGGAGCGCCGGCCTCTGCCAGGGAGAACTACAAGGGGCAAAGCGTATTGCTCCTTGAGGCAAAAAGATCCACCTGGGCCTTGCCGAACCAATTCCAAACCCTCTGAACAACCTGAGGGTGCAGCTTCCATTCCCCCGGGGGAAGTGTCCGGCGGGACAGACTGTCCGCCACAGAGTTCCTCCACCCCGGCAGGTGCATCGCCCTGATGGAGGCCAAACGAGGGTAAGCCCAGGTCAACAACCTCCGAGCTTCCCTCGGAGACTACAATGATTTAGTTCCCCCCTGGTGGTTGATGTGGAAGACAGCCGAGGTGCTGTCCGACCGAGAGGGCAAGAAGTGCCTCAGCGCCAAGTAAACGGTCCTCAACTCCAGGACATTGATGTGAAGCCGACCCTGACGAGGGCCCCACAGCCCTTGGACAGACCTGCAGTGCCATATTACCCCCCATCCCCGGGGTGACGTATCAGTCGTCAGCACTTCTCGTCTGTGGGGGACCACGCCGAGAGGGACACCGAGCCGCAGGTAAGTGCCGTCTCTCCAACGACGTAGGAGGGTCATGCACCTGGGCGTGACCTCCACGCTGACCCGCCTGTGTCGCCGGGGGTCCAGGCGGAGGCCATTGAACCACCTCTGCAGGGGCCGTAGGTGGAGCAATCCGAGAGCCACCAATGCTGAAAACGACACCAGCATTCCCAACAGTCTCAGCCACACCTGGACTTGGGGCGCTGCCACTGGATGGAAGGTCTGGAGCAGGGACTGAATCCTGTCCACCCTCTCCGCGGTCAGCAGAGCCCAAATGGTTACGGAGTCCAGGGCTATGCCAATAAAATCTGCCTGCTGAGCCGGAACCGGAGAACTCTTCTGGACGTTCACTGTCATGCCTAGTGCCTCGACATGGGCAAGGACTCTGGCTGTTGACAGACCTACTTTCCGACACGAGGGTGCTGCGATGAGCCAGTCGTCGAGATATGGTAGGACCTTCAACCCCGATCGGCACAGGGGGCTTAAGGCCGCCTTTACGGACCTCGTGAACACCCGAGGGGCAAGGGACAGGTCGAACGGCAGGACCAGGAACTGGTAAGCCTTGCCTCGAAAGGAAAACCTCAGGTACTTTCTGTGCCCTAGATGAATCGGGACATTGAAGTACGCATCTTTCAAATCTATGGATGTGAACCATTCTCCTGGACAAACTACCTGAAGGACATCGCAAGTCCGAAGCATGCGGAACGGCAGAACATTCAGGAATCGATTCAGACCCCGGAGGTCCAACACCGGCCACAGGGACCCATCCTTTTTTGGAATCAGGAAATAAGTCGAATAAAAGCCTTCGGCCTGCAAATGCGGCAGCACGACCGCTATGGCTCTTTTGTCCAGGAGAGTATCTATTTCCTGCATCAAGGCGGTGGCCTGTGGAGGATCGGTGACTGAAGTCACCTTGACCCTCGATGGGGGTGGGGGCCGACGGTGGAACTGCAACCTGTAACCCTGGGACATGGTTCGTACAACCCATGCGTCTCCGCATTGGGCCTCCCAGCAGGCCAGGTGCCAAGGTGAAAACCTGCCCGCTGTCAGCCCACAGCCCTCAGGCTGTGTCCTGACGCCTGTTTGGGGCTCTGGGGGGGCGGTGACCCTGTTCCCGCCCCACGGCTCCCCGGGGTGGCGCCTGTCCTGCTCCAGGCCGTCGCCAAGTCCCCGCCGCGGCCCTGCTCCGCTGGCAAAACTGAGGGGAGGCGGCCGCACGAAATCGACGCAGGGGGTCCCGTGCACCTCGTGGCCTGGGCTGTGGAACAGGGGGTCCCGTAGTCCCACCGCGTTCACCTCATGCCTCTGAGGCCTGCCTGGACTGCCAACGACGCTCCAGCGCCCTTTCAGCCGCCGGCCCGAACAACTGGCCTGGCACCACAGGCAGCCCACGTAGGCCCCACCGACAGTCGTCCGAGATCGGGGCCTGTGCCAACCAGACCTGACGTCGAGCCCCAACCAGGGTGGCCAACAGATGACCAAGCTCCCTGGACATAAGTCCAAAAGCTTGAAGGGCTGCATCATTGGTATCCCCCAGTACTGCCCCTGCCGCGCCCGACTGCAGCATCTGGGATTGGGCCAGCAACAGCACAGACAGAGAATTACCTATGCGTGCCATCCGTGCCGCAATATCATAGGCCCGGCACAGGAAGCTGTCGGTCACCCGGCACTGCGCGCTTGGACAGCGGACCCTGTACCTCAGCGCCTCATCAGGGGAGAGCACCAGAGCAGCGATGCAATGGTTCACAGGGGGCATGTGGTCCAGACAGTGGATTTCTGCCCCACGCATTGATGCCAGGGTCCTTGCATCCCTACCCTGGTGGGAGAGATGCCTTGGGTCCCGCCGGCACCGCTGCAGCTCCTCCAAGAAGTCCGGCGATGGAGGGACCTCAAACGGGGGCGCTGCCGGAGCCCGACGGAAGAAGGGATTCTCCGCAGGACGGGCCGCTGGCACATCATCTAGCCCAATTCTGGCCAGTGCCGCTCGGATAACCGCCCGTAACTTGCAAGGATCCTCCCCAGGGTCCGAGTTCGCAGAACTGCGGAAGGATGTTCCAGAACCCTCAATACACTCCAGAGTCGGGGGCTCCACCTCCTCCATGAAGATCCGGAGGAGGATCCACCTCCCCAAGGGATTGAAACTCCGAATCGGAGGCCCTAACGGAGATCATGTCATCCAAATCCTCCTCCTCTGGGGCTCTCCTCATCAAAGCTTTAAGCTGCTCCACCTCTGCCCGTAAGGAGTCCACCTCTCGGCGAGAGGGGCGCTGCAGCCTTGGCTTCTTTCGTTTCGGCTGCCATGTTCACCGGCAGGCCTAGCCCCCGCCTTCCGGGACCCGGATAAGGCATACTAGAGGATGGCAGGTCAGTCTCAAACAGGAGGCCCTCCACCTGACGCAACCTGCCCTCTCTCACAAACAGTGGCAAAATGCTGCAATTCATACAGGGGTCGGTTAGAGCCTCCCTGAGGTGGCTGAGGCCCAGGCACTTGGGACACAAGTCATGGCCGTCCTCCACCTGGAGAGAAGCCCCACATGATGTGCACGCCAACATCCCAGCTCCACATGTGTGGGAAATGAGGGCAGACACCACACAAGGAAATCTGAGCAAGAACTTGAATCAGAGTCCTATATATCTATATACAGACATATCTATCTATCTATCTATCTATCTATCTATCTATCTATCTATCTATCTATCTATATATATATATATATATATATCTATATATCTATATATATATATATATATATATATATATATATCCATACAGGCACACAATGTGTGCCTCGGCTAGGTAATCTGAGCGAGAAACTGCACTCCACAGCACGCGGTCAGAACTTCCAGCCTCCTTCTTACCTGTAAGGCACTCACCAGCTGCTCCCTCCTCCCTTTAAACAGGGGGAAAACAGCGACAGCCAGCAAGCCCAGTCAGCCGGTCGCATCCTGCAACAAACAACAAACAGAAAAACCACGCCAATCCACAGCCCAAGAGGGCTCCAAAGAGCCCTCCAACCACCTGGTCACGGGCAGGATGAACCCAAAACCACACCAAAGTGTGCTTACCTCTAGACCTGCAGAAACCGATAAGATCCGGATCACGGACTTACGGAGCGATTAACCCGCGAAACATGCCAGGTCAACAGCGAGAAGATCAAAGAGACCAAGCGCAGCTGCTGGCGTGCAATTTATAGACGCACGCCCAGGTGCCCTACGTATCACGTGCTTGACTTTGTTTACATTAAAACTCGACCTGCGCGGAGCGCGAGGAGTTACATCCACTCTGTTTACTGCCACTGGCAGTCAGAAGCGAACGAAACAGAACTGTACTTTGGTTGCTAAACTGAAGCCAAAAGCGCAATCATGCACAATCAATCTGCACATGGATCCTGCTCCTTCCTGTTTATTGACAAATAGTAGAGGAGCTGCACCAAGAAGGGCAGCCCTCCTCATTTGCATAATGAGGCAGAAATGCATAAGGAAAAGTAAAAAGAGGAGACGAGGGAATGTAAAAACAAGGAATGGATGTGTAAAAACAAGGAATGGATGTATAAAGAAAAGGAAAAACAAAATATATACATGTCTTGAAGAAAATGCGCGTATAAGGAAAAACAAAATATATACATTTCTTGACGGAAATGCAAGTATAAAGGAAAAGGAAAAACAAAATATTTACATTTCTTGACGAAAATGCGCGTATAAGGAAAAACAAAATATATACATTTCTTGATGGAAATGCACGTATAAGGAAAAACAAAATATATACATTACTTGAAGAAAATCCATATATAAAAGGAAAAGGAAAAACTAAATATATAAATTTCTTCACAAAAATGCACATTTAAGGAAAAGGAAAAACAAAATATCTACATTTCTTGAAGAAAATGCACATATAAAGGAAAAGGAAAAACTAAATATCTACATTTCTTGAAGAAAATGCATGTATAAGGAAAAGGAAAAATAGATATATTTCTGCTTTTATTCTTAATTATGTCAGTTTTGGTCCTCCATACTCTCATGCTAAATGTATAACAAAATTATTCCATACCCTCAATCTACAATCGCTATATTTTAAAATGTAGCTGATAAGGTAATGCAAGTGTGCTCAATGCAATTCACCATTGCTTTCAAATGAACAGCATTAGCATCAAGCTTTCAGTAAACTTAATATGCTAAGTTTAGGAGGTTGTGTTGCTGAGCTTTAGCGAGAAACGGTGATGTAAACGCTTTTCCAATTGTTTCATAGAGTTTAAAGAAAATAAAGCAGACAAACACAGCCATACTTGGTCTTGGATTGTGTTTAAACATCAGTTCCATTCAGGTTTTCTCAGGCAGTACGTTATTTCTCAATATAGCAGTCAGTGGCCATTCAGATGCAGTTGAACAAAATCATCTAACCGAAACTCAGATGTATCATTTTCATTTCGCCAACATTTTACCAGAAGTCTTTTACTTTGGGAATTACGTTACAAAGGACACCAATGTTCACTTTTTCTGATCAATGGAACAGGTTGACGGCTCTTGAAAAACAATAGGCTCCCCTCCGATTACTTTTCTAACTTGAATAAAGTGATGTCCCTGGTTTGTAGAAAAAGCCTCACTTTTATTATGCCAATTCTGATCTCAGATGAGAAATGCTCTTCTTGAAACTCACATGGTCGATGCTGTGGTCTAATCCGCCTGCGTAACCATATCTCAGGAGGTGAGGCGGCAGCTTTCTGAGGTAACCCTGGATGCCTGTCAGCGACCCGCTGCGAGGACAAGGAAACCACAACACATAGAGGCGAGCGCCACACCTACAGGAGAAAGACACAAGAGTAAGCGCGAGAGGTCTAAGACAGGAGATTTCCAATTGCTGCTTAAACATCCAAAGACGGCAACGTTCAGTTAACCAATGGTGGTGGTGAGGACCATCGACCTGATATGAAAACAATATAATTCTAATCAGGATGTCAAAGATGCAGATATGTTTCAGAACGGTGATTTAACTCTGCCGCTAACACAGCTGAGCTCCAATAATAATTGTTAAAACGATTTACTTTAGCTTTAAAAACCGAAGCAATCAAACCACTGCTAAAGAAGAACAACCTGGACAACACGTTAATGCAGAACTACAGGCCTATCTCTAACCTTCCATTCGCCAGCAGGATTATTGAAAAAGCTGTACTTCAACAATTAAATAGCTTCCAACAATGACCAATCCAATTTTAATTCAGTTTATTTATATTGGTTATATAACCAATTTGATATTTTTCAGTCTGGTTTCCGTGCTCACCACAGCACAAAGACTGCACTCGAAAAAGTGTTCAAATAAATCTGCATAAATACAGACTGTAGTAGAACCACAGTGCTGGTTCTGTTGGACCTCAATTGATCATGATATATTACTGAAACGACTGGAGAGCTGGGTCGGACACTCTGGTACAGTACTTGGCTGGTTCGAGTCTTACCTTAACAACAGGAACTTCTCTGTGTAAATAGGCTATTTTTCTTTAGAACAGACAGAAATGACCTGTGGGGTGCCCCAGGGCTCCATCCTGGGGCCCCTCCTATTTAATACCTACATGCTCCCGCTAACCCAAATTATAACAACCAATAATCAACCTTTTCACTGCAGCTGCTTCTCTAGCTGGTCAGGACATCATGGAGGGGGTGTTTTGAAGGCGTTTATCAGAATGCCCTGCAGCTTCCTCCTCATCTGCCTCTCCACCACAGTTCTTACAGGATTCAGCTCCCGACCCAGCACAGAACGGGCCTTTTTGACCAGTTTGTCCAGAAGTCTGCAGTCTTTGTCCCAGTGCTACTTCCCCAGCAGACAACAGCACACTCTTGATGATTGTTTGGCAACTATGCAGATGATACTCAGCTTTTCATAACAATGTCACCAGGTGACAAACACTAACCAAATGCATTGAGCAAATCAATGCATGGATGTGCCATAACTTTCTCCAGCTGAATTGAAACAAAGCTGAAGTAATTATCTTTGGACCTAAAGAGGAACGATCAACACACAGCTACAGTTAATACAGATAGAAACTACTGATCAGTCCCTAAATCTAGGTGTAGTAGTGGACTCAGACCTGAACCTCCGGGATCACATAAAGGTAATAACAAGGTCAGTCTTCTATCACCTGAAGAACATTTCTAGGATTAAAGGACTGATGTCGCAACAGGACCTAGAAAAACTCCTCCATGCATTTATCTTTAGTCGGATTGATTAATGCAACAGTGTCTTCACAGGACTGCCTAAAAAGTCAGACAGCTTATAATGTCTTGTTGTTGAAAGTGTGCTATACAAACAAAGGTGCCTTGCCTTACTCAAAACAAGCTGACTTTGTAAATGGGAGACTACTGTGCTCAGTTTCACAACACTGCATGCAAAAAGTAAATTGTTAGAATAAAGTATGCATCGCGTGTCATAAGTTACGCTATAACCTCCACACACAGAGGTAGAAATACTGTACTATTTCGCTTTACATTTGTATATTAAAATCTGTAACGCAATGTGAGCCAAACGTATTCTTTAAAAAAAAAAAAAACAGCTTGCTGCAAACCATTCCTCACCAACCTTCCATGACAGTGGATCGCCGTGATCACTGTGATCGAGTGACAGCTGGGCACGTAAACAGCGTTTCAGGACACGACGCCGGGAGTATTCTCGAATCGCCGTACGTCGCGCTTCACATGAGCTTCTGCGCCACAGTGAATAATCTACGCAGCCGCGAGGACGTAACTTATGTCACGAATACGGCCTACGGGGCTACAAACAAACAGCCTAGCAGCTAGCTGCCTAGCGCCCCAGCGACCCTGCCGCTAACCTGTTCGCCGACAGCACCGAGTGACAACTGTCACACGAGTCACCCCAACGACAGTATCTAGAGGTGGAAGATGCTGCCCAAAACATGCACGAGAAGACGAGAAGCGCAGACAAATAAGGGGCAGAACGACATATATCTCGTGTAGCCTAAACCGGTACAAGGCCTGCGAGGACAGCTCATGCTCCGCTTGCCGAAGGGCTCACTGACAGCGCGGAAAATACGGCAACGAAGACTATTTTAAACACTTCAGCGGATCCCCGCGGACGTACGCTTTCGTTCGGTGCGCCGCTGTCACCCGAACGGAACCGATAAAGGCCATTTTTTACCTTGTTCAGTCGCTTGTCAGCGCCCGTAGACCCTCCTCGCCCCAAATCCAGAACAAACAGTCCGGTTCGACGTCGGTGACGACAGACGTAAAGTGGGCGGGGCCGACTGTGTGTCAGATGAAATGTCACCCGCAAGCCCGCCCCTCCCCACCGGGGGCGATCACGCAACAGCGCGTAACAGCTTCGGCAGAAGAAAAATTAAGAAATTAAGAGCTACAGATAGAAAAATCACTGAAAACAAAAGACAGAGGCACAAGACAAAAAGTAAACACCTGCTTACTCAAGTATATTCTCATTTACTTACAGTACTTTAACTCACTTGATTATTCAGTCCAAACATGTAAGATAACCCGTTACTGTTCGAAAATATATTTAGGCTAGAATAATGCAGATGGATAATTAATTTCTATTTTCAAAAAAAGGAGCTGAAAACAGCTGTTTGCAATCCTTATACAAGAAAATCAGCTGGTCAGAACTGGGGGGGAAAAAACATTAGCATTTGCAGACCGTAATGACAAAAAGGTTTGATATTTTTATTTTTGCCGAAGGACAGGTTTTCGGTAGAGATGCCACAAAAAAGTATAAATCAAAGTGGAACACTTTTGATTTTTTTTTTTTTTAATAAAACACTAAAAATTGACTGTTGCAGTTGAAAAAAAAATGTTTTTACTCGTTTAGATTTTCATAGTCTAAAGCAAAAACACTCACTGGCTTTTAAGTAGTAGTTTTATGGATAGAATATGACATATTTTCATTCAGAGTGATGGATCCCACATTAACTGGTTTTGGGTTGATGTGAATAATGCACCACTCTGAAATACCCTAAATTTAAATGGGTTATATTGAAAACGTAACAGACCCAATTAAACTGATCCATATTTGTTATGTGTGACAAATGATTTTCAGATATTAAAAAAACAAACACAAAAGGGTTTTTTTATTAATCTACTTTAAGTTATACTGTATGGAACCAACTCTGGTAACTTCCTACTTGCTTTGCACATATAGACTGGCCTTTCTTTCCCCTTTTCTTTGTAAATTAACTCAAGCTCAGTCTGATCTGGACAAAGAGCCTTTTAAAACGTCAATGGCTAAGGCTTGCCAGAGATTATCAGTCTGGACTTTGACTGGTCCATTCTAACAAATATACGTTTTATTCTAAACCATTGATTGTACAGCGCTTTGAAATGTCCAAAGTTTTGAATTGGGTTTAACTAGTCCACAACCTTTCACCTGACCCATCTGGTGGAGGTATTTGCTTTTCAGGATTGCTTAGTTTTTTAACAAACCTCTGAAGCCTTCAACGATGTATTAAAAACAGATGAAATCCATTAACTAGTTAGGCGACATCTGAAGGTATATTGTTGCTCTAGATTTTAAGAATCAGATTAAAAAGCTTAATACATAATTTCCCTTCCACTATGTGCTACCTTGATCTGATCAATCACATGAAACCCAAATGAAATGTGGTTGTGATGAGAAAGAGCATTTTTTGGGCGGTCTTCAAACGGCTAAATAAAAGGTGAAGAGGGTTTTTAAACTGTTGTGAACCTCCTGGAAATAAAAAAAATAAATAATCTGATGAAAAAGGCGGGCTCTTTTCAGGGGACGACTGGAACCTCTGGAGATGATGCAAAGGATTCTTCATAAAAATCAAGACCACAGAGAACCCAGAGCATCTTCTTCATGAGACACACATACTGCAAAGGAGTGTCTTCAGTCAGAGGCTTCTTCAGTTTCACTGGAACAAACTGTTACAGGAGATCCTTCCTGTCCACAGCGCTTACAACTCCTTTAAGACAATTTAATATGAGCTACACTTAATTTCCCTCTGGGATCAATAAAATATTTTTTGAATCCAGAAAAATGTAACCGTCAAACTCCAGCAATAATTATGGGTTGCATAAAGTTACAGCACAAAGACGCTCCACCATTATGTAGATTTTAAAAGTGACATTTTAGTATAAAACTTTACATTGTAGGGACTTAAAGATTATTAATTTGTCTTAAAATGGGAAAAATAAAAAACCTTGCAGCTAAACCACATTCAATACTCATCTGACAGATGGCGCAGAAAGAATGATTTGTTTTGAACAAATTTATTTCTGAAGTCAAACAAATTTTTTTGTTAACAGTAATTTCCACTGTAAGATTAAAAAGCTCACACTGCTGTAAAATTTTATTTGCAAATCACGTCAATTAGGTCAATTGTGGATCACCATGTAAACTGAAAGAAAAAAAAAAATAATAAAATCACAATACTGATTACTTCTAAAAGAAGTTATAAACATTTAACAAAAAAGGGTAAAAGTTTGACATTTTCAGAAAATCCTTTACGGTTTAAATAAAAAGAAATCCAAACTCGTGCCATTGAGAATGAAGACAGCACAAGCATTTATCATTAGAATTAAGACTCGAAACAACAGTCCCCAAAAAAAGCTGTTATAAATGCTTCTTAACCATACTGGTAGGTAATCATGCAGAAGGGTTTCTTATAGGAACATTACCTCTTTTACTCGACCTCAACAACCATGAATAGCAGTACCTGTCCTGAAGTGTAAAACTAATTTCTAATGCAAATAAAAAAAAAACAAATAAAAAATAAAAAAAAAAAAAACAGCAGAGGTATGTACAGCTAATTTAACTGGACTGACTCAACAGTGGGAGTGGTCACCAACTGGTCCAGAGGCATTCACATTAAGCGCTCACACAAAGGATGTAGTACTCATTCTTGACATTCCTCCGCTCCTTCCTCGTCTCCATGGAATCCCTCTTCTCCTTCATCGTGCACTACGTATCCCTCATCCTCCTCTTCTTCCTCTCCGACCTCAAACCCTTCTTCTCCACCATGGTTTTCCTGCTTTTCCTCTTCCTGGTTCTCTTCCTGCTGCTGCTGCTCCTCCTCCTCCTCCTCCTCCTTCACCTTTTCATCACCTTCACCTTCCACTGCAACTGGTTCCTCCCCCTCAGCCACGCCCCCCTCAGCCACTCCTTCAGCCGCGTCCCCCTCAGCCGCGGTCTCATCTTTGCCTTCTGCATTTTCTGGCTGGCCTTCGGCCGTCTCCCCGGGCAACCCCAACTCCGATACCTCCATTGCCATGGAGTCCTCTGGGTCGTGATCATCTTGGTTCCCAGTGAATGGGTTTTCACCCTTACGATCAAAGAATATTTCAATGAGTATTTATGAAAAAAAGTTGTCATGATTAGCTGCGAATTTGAGGAGCCACAAATTAGCTATGGGATTTTATTTTTGTCTTGATTTCTTATCACCACAGTGTATCAAAGAACCAAATTCTTAGCTCATTAGCTCTAAACTAGAATCATGAAATTTAATAGCAATAAATGCTTGAAATTGATCCAGAGTAAAATAAAATAAAAAAGTAAATAATAATAATAATAAAAAAAATCTACCATTTTCACTTTTTGAACAAACTTTTCCATTATATTCCAAGTTATTCAAATGCATCTGTACCAAAAACAAAAACTAATGCACATACCTTCAGGTAGCTCTCCAGCTTCTTCCCAATGAGTTTGTGATTAAGGATGCTGCGTGCAACTGACAAACTGCCATGCTTAGATTGCTCCATCATAACCTTGAAAGGAAAGTTTTTCCACATTTTAAAAAGAACAAAAATAAGTCTATTCAAAACTTAAAGCTACATTGTGTAAGAACTTCTCCCATCTAGCGGTGAAACAACCAACTGAATATTACGTTCTAGCCCCACCTCCCCATTCCGAGCTCGTTTTAACTCCTATGGTGGCCGTTTCATGCCAAGGTTAACATGGCTTCCAGTACTACGACTTTGTCCACTGTTCCTTCCAGTGATGAGGTTACTTTAGAAAACTACATTGCATTTAGTTATATAGTCAGTAAACATGTTGGTGCCGCGTCGCGAGTAGACAATCTCCCTCTGACATTCGTCACGGTGCAACTGAGTGTAGCCAAAGCGTGAAAGGCGGAGCTAGAATTTCCAGAAATGTCCCTCGTTGGCGAATGTATTTCAAAGATGGAGGCGCAAGATGGATTCAGCCATTATCACTACTCGCGAGTATGTATTCTGAATAGCAGATTCTACACTTACGAGAATACTTTCATTAGTAGGTGGAAGTGATTACACATGAATGAGCACAGATTTTTGAAAGAACAAAGGGTTTTTTGCTAAGAATTAACAAAAAAATAAAAAATACACAATGTAGCTTTAAGCCAAAAATGAAGCAGGTGGAACAAAAAAATCTGAGGATCTTCACCACAATTTTTAACAAATTCTCTTGTCTGCATTGATTGGTTCCATTTTGTAGAACAGACAGAACAAGAAAAGGAATCTCATTCAATACTCTAAAGAAGGCCTCACAGTGTGGATCAGATTCATGCAGTTTAACACACACAAAAAAAAAACATTAAAAAGAATCAGTTATCCTTGCACAAGTCAAGTCCATCCACACACAAACTAGTGAATTCAGTAAAGCCCGGGTGATGAAGGGCCCTACCTTCCGGTTGTAGTTATGGTCGGCGGACTTGATGTGCTTCTGAATCAGGTGGGACTGCATGGGGATGAAAAGGTCACAGGCTCCACAGTGAGCTGCTTCCACCTTCCTCATGAAGTGCTCCATTCCAAGTTCTGCACAACATAAGAAAATGTCAGCGCCAACAGTTGTCATTTCTTGCTTTAGATGCACAAATAGCTGAAAGAGGGTGGTTACCCCGGGTGAGATCCTGCTCTCTGTAGATCTGGCAGATGGTGGCGGAGTGGTTTTCCAACTGGCCAACCCTCTCTGCAGTCTTCTTGAATTTGTTTTGCATGTACTCCTACAAAATGAAAAAAGTTTATACTTACACCCATTATTTGACTTTATATAGATATATATAAAATTGTAACTTAATTCATGATCCTGACAGACCAACGTGATCTCACTACAGGAAAGAAAGAAAAAAAAAATATATGAATTAATTCCTGAATGGAGATGTAAAAGGTCTTAAAAGTAAACAAAATTTCTGCTTCACCCAACTCACTTTTGTAGACACATTTTATAACAATCTGGACATTTGAATACAAAATAATAAATATTACCAAGTTGGGGTGCAACGATACAAAAACTCAAGATGAGACAATGCTGAATTCACGAGAACGGATGAGATATTTATATATATAAAAAAAACTTCAAAGATCAAGATTTGCGAATTCATTCGTGAGTCACTTTATGCGGTGCTTTCTGTGCATTCGCGCGTTTTAGTGTCTGCCGCTGAAGTTGTAAAATCTGAACGTCAGCATCAATTCGCACCGCGTCAACCAATCAGGAGCCTGATGACGTGGTGTCACATGATGCTGACCCAGTTCACGGTGTCAGGTCCGGCAAAACACCGTGCATCTTTTGGTTTGTAGTTTGTGTATTTTGGCAAGGTGTTTGGTCAAATTACTTGTGTTCTCGCCTTTGCAAGCAAAGCTTTTATTACATGTGTGACAGCGTGCATTGTCGGCATTTATTTTCGTAAAAATGAAGCCAAATTTTGGATCTTTTCGTTCGCTCTGCCATCGTATCTGTAAGGCGAACACACACGTGAGCCCGCAGCAGTCGCCACTCCGTCCCCGCAGCGTGTGTGCTTGTTAAGGAGGAGTGGGCTGCAATACAGTGTTTGGCTTGTGTTTATATCTCCCGCAAAACACAAATACGACCTTAATTTTACCGTTCAGAGGACCATTAAGGCTGAAGCTTATCGGTCCGGGTGGACCATCAGAATCAGCCCTGGGGCCAATTTAATACCGGGTTTCGGTACACATTCCTACCAGTAAGTCTAAACCCACATAAAGCTGCAATACATTAAATCAAGACTAATGGTTTTGTAAAATTTTGCTTTGATGAAGAAAGAAAAAAAGTTAATACATCAAGTTACTCATTAAAACTCTTATCACGTTTTTTTTACCTGTCCTAGAAGATCACAGAAGCAATTTCTACATGTTTAGATTCCTAGAACCCAGTTTGTTTGTAAATTGCAAATAAAATGCATGACCATGCATAGTCAGTCACCTGTAAGAAGTCTGTGGTAGGCTTGGACAGCTGGCCAGACAGGAACCTAAAGTGGTCCTTATGGAAACGACTTTCCAGATGAATATCCATTTCTTCCAAGTAGAATGAACGGAACTTGCAGACAGAGCATGCAAACATCAACCTGAGAGAGAAGAGAAAGATCTTCAACCAACTAGAAGCAAAAACTGTGTTTTCATTAATTACTTTAAAAAAGCCATTTCTAATTCAGCAAAAGCAAAAAATTCTAACAGGAATAGTTTACAGTAAAAGAAACAGGATACATTTATTTAGAATTCACAGACTCTCACCTGTCCATGAAACCTCTTCTCTTTCTTGCTTTTTGTTGCTTCTCTTGTCCTTGGGTCGGTTTTAGCGCAGCCTTTTTCTTCTCCTCCTGTTTGGGTGTACCTGATTAACAGAGCGACAGCAGAGGAATCAAAACAGATCCAGCCAAGGTACACTTCAAAAGTCTGACAAAAATCTTAAAAGCTGGTGTTAGAAATTACCCGATTTTCCATCTTCAGAGGGAGTTGCATCCTGCATTAAACATAAAAAACACATAGGTTTAGTTTGTTAGGTAAACTTAACCATTCCTATCTTTTTGTCCCAATCTTTCCATTTTGTCTTAATGGCACAAGAAATATTTGAACCAAATATTTACAGTAAACCAGAGACACTCACGTTGGGGGAAAACTTTCCCTACTCACCTCAGTAGCAGTCTCTGGGTTGTTGTCATCACCCTCCGCTTTTGGTTCTTCTGTTTAAAAAAAACATAACAGCAAACTGTTGTTTTCCAGAACTTGACACCATTCATCAACTCAGTGGTTCCCAAACCATTTCTGCTGGGCCTCCCTTTGGTTTATAAGAAAATGTTCACTGTCTTAAAACAAAGAACTCAGGGGGGGACTATTGTAAAGGTTGTTTATGTAAAACTGAGGTCTTTAATCATCAACATTTCAGTAACTGGCGTGAGGCTGCTGTGATGTCAATTTATCAGCCAAGTGGAGGTGTGTTTGTGCCCTCCATCACTGAATTTGGTTCACTGAACATTGTGTTCAGAAATATGCCAATATGTGAAGGTTTAATTAAAAATGTTATAGTAAAATCTGTGGCCAAGTTCACAGCCCTCTCCCTTCAAAAAGATGCTAATCTCATCTCGCAGTTTAAAGACCCTTGCAGCACCTTCCCACCTGACTTTTCGGGACTCGCTGTGAAATAGAATGGCCGTCTGTTGGAGACCATTTTTAAAGCACTTTGTGATGAAACTTGTATGAAAAGCGCTTTATAAATAAAGTTTGATTAGATTTTTCCACACAGTACAGCAAAAATCGAGGCTTTCAAAGGTTGTGTTTTGTTGTAAATGACTGTCGAAGACGTTGATCAATACATCATTCAGCTTGGGGACTAAGCTGTTTAGACGCTAGCGCGTCGCAGTGTATAATGCAGCACGTTCTATGCTGTACTGGGGGAGACACTTCATGAACGTCCGCAGCGCTCCTAGTTTCCTGAGCCATAGTCGTAGCCCCATCTGTGCAGATCTCTACAAAGTTCCTATATGTTCGGTGACATCTCATGTGCCTGCCGATGGCATTATTGGTCAGAGGAATAACCCATGGTCTGCTGGCCTCTGTTATGATTCATAGAGGGAACCATATTTCAGGAACCAACAGAGTACCTGTATGGGGGTATGTACTCGGAATGGCCCGATCAAGTTGCTCAGTGGGAGATCAGATTACCCCGCCACAAAACGATCTGGTTAAATTATTTTGAAGTTCCAATAGTTGAAACATGCCTAATGTACAAAACTTTGTGTGAATTCAGTTGAGCATTTGCAGGTGTTTAGTATAACAAAACAAAAAACAAGATACGCTTTGTAATATATTCTACTCTTTGGCTGGGAAGGACATTGGTTCAGAAGCTTATTAAGCGATGTTTTATCTTCCGCTTTGCGTTTATGTGGGAGCCTAGTCAAAAACCTTTTAGTTATATTAGCTTTTAAATGTTATCCATTCATACAGCCCCCCCTGCAATGACTCTGCCCCCCACCCCACACACACACACTTTGGGAACCACTGCATTAACTCATGACATACTGCTCCACTTCCCAAATATCTAAAAGCGGTACCTTGCGTCGACTCGGTTTTTTCCCCGTCCGTCTTGTTCATCTTTGACTCCGGCTCATCGCTTCCACTTGGAGTCTGCTTCCTCTTCTTCTGACCGTCACGCTGAGACTTCGCCTGTTGCTGTGAAGCACAGTTAACAGGGAAAAAAAAAGAAAGAAAAAAAAAAAAAAGAAAAAAGAATTATCACTACACATTTCTAGACTTTAACCCGCACTGCATTTCTGTTAACATCATGGAGTCACTTACTGGAAATACGGTCAAAGCATGCAAATTACATCTGCGTCTTGAACTCATTTGACTTTCAGATTTGCCATTTTGAATCCCAAATTCCTTTAGGCATGGGCCGGTTTCAATGTATAGCAAAGTTTAAAAAAGAAAAAGAATTGTTTTTCCATAGTACAATTCCTACTGTTTTAGCTGGCTATAATGCAAGAGAAAGTGACAGAATGAACAGTTATTTTCTGGATGAATGGGTAAAGCGTAAAAGAGGAGCATTTACCGAGCAGAGTAGCAAACTGGAGGAATATTCTGCACAAGAAACTAAGCTGGTGTTTATTCTACACTTGCTCAAGTCTTCCACTACCAAATAAACAAAATATCTATTAAAGAAATGTTCTCACCAACTGCAAGTTAAGTAGAACTTTACTGTCAAGATTTCTTAAGGTAAAAGAAACAGAAATCGGTGTCAAGTACTTTAAACAGCAGAAGGGCTCCGACTCTCCCAAAGTAAAAAAACAATGCAAGATTGTGATTTTCTCACAATTTTAAAAATCGACCCCATGAAAACGTTGCTTATTCATGTCAAAATTCTAGATTTTTCTAGACTCAACCCTCCAAAGCTCTGTCTGTTTAAGCTGATTTTAGTGCAAAAAAAAAAACATGTCTCAATAAAAGATGGACTGGACAGACAAATATATGGGATGCGAGATGGATGAGTTGATAAACGGACAGTTAAAATAATTAGTGGATAAATAAATGTAGGGCAGGATGGAGGGACCAAGAAAAAGACGAACTGATGAATCCAAGTTTTTATATAATAAATAAGACATCTGGAAACAACTCTTCTCTAATTAGCCAGACCTGGAAAATACTAATATCAAATTCCAGACTTTCCAGGCACATGTCTCATACCGGCCCATGCCTACTCAGGAGCTCAAGTTTCTTTTATTTTGCCATAACTTCTATTTTTAGACACCTCATGTATCCTTCAGTTTTTACTAAACAAATCAGTGCTGGTTGACATATATTCAAAACAATCAGTTCAGTGTGATCATAGTGCAATTGACCCACAATTTAAACTAGACAGGGAAAAAAACAAAAAACTAGTGAGTAGCACTGTATGTTAAACATTAAAACGCACTATTTAATACAAAACTGTAAATGCTTCTTTAAAAGATTGAAAATTGCAAAAGGAAATTGCAGTGGAAAAATAATCAGCCTGTAGCTAATTAGGAAGCATTAGGTAGCTGGGACTAATTTGTTACATTTCAAACAAGCACAAGACTTTCAGGCCACTTTAATCTAAGGTAGGTGAATTTAGAAGTGCCAAGAATTTTTTTATTTTTGTGTTATTTACCAAACTGCTGTAGTTGGGAAGTATCACATCTTAGCACTTTGGGCTAGCTTATCACATATTAGCACTTTGGGCTAACTTTCCAGTGAAAAATAAAAAAGGAGGGAATCAGAAAGGGCTCAACATTTGCCCAGGGTCTGAGGTTTCATTTGGCTGGAGGTACTTACTTTGATGAGGGGTCTCTTGCGGCCTCGCTGGCGACCACCTCGTGGCCCCCCTCCAAAATGCCTCCCAGGAAAGTCTTGGGGCCCTGGAGCAGAACCCTGGAAACCAGCACTCTCAGGGTACATGCGGTTGGACAGGAGGGATGGGAGCTTGCCTCTACCACCTCCTGGAGAGTGGCCCCGGTGGGACTGGCCACCACTTCCCCGCATACCTCCACTTAACTGAGTGGGGTCAGACCTGCGGCCTCCAAACCCTCCTCCAGGTCCTCGAGCCCCAGCGCTTCCACCCCTTCTGGGGGAACGTCGGCCAGCTCCAACCCATCCTCCACCTCCAGAACCTCCTCCCTGTCCACTGCCGAAGGAGTCTCTCATATTTGGTCGCATTTTTGCGACTCCATAGGAAGAGGAGGGGCTGTCAAAGCCTCCTCCTCCCCCAAGCCCAATTCCCCCTCCGAAGCCAGAGCCTCCTCGCTGACTCATCAGCATGCTGTCCCCGCGGCCATCCCCAAAAGCATAGCTACCGCCGCCAGATCTGTAGAGATCTCGGGAGGAGGAGAGCCCGGAGGAGCGCGAGTCGAATGACTCGTACTCGTCAAACCTGCAGGAAGGAGGGAGGAAGAGGGTTGGTAGAAGAGCAGAGAGCAAGAGAGGCAGGGAAGGCAGCCAGGTTTGGATTTCTCCACCCGCTTTTTCTTCTGCTCCATCATCTTGCTTTCTCAAAGTGTCCTGTCACATCTAGATTTATGCAGAAACCACATTAGATCAAAAAGTGATGATCCAAAAAATAAAAACAATTTTCAATTTGTGGTCATCCTTTAGACAATATTCTCTTTATATTTACAAACTCTTGCAGATTACAGAAATGCAATTAAGTTCAGGTTTTTTTGCTTGTTAAAAAGGATCGGCTGGGAAATGAGACAAGAACAAAGCCCAGCTAAACCAGCAACGTCTTGAGACGGGTGCAAGTAGCAAAGCATCCTGAGATGTGACCGGATCATACAGAACACCAATGAAATGGGATGATAGTAAAATGACAGTTGTTCAGGAGTGGTGTTTTTTTAATTCATAAATGATCTGCTAATAATCACTACAGCTTCTTAAAGCAGTAACGACCCACCACCTGTGAACTCATCGCTCTTGGTAACCTAAAGCCAGAACACAGGTTAGGTCACATGGAGGATGAGGGGAAACGAAGTTTGCAAACAACAAACAGGAAAACCAACATTTGGGGAGAGAATGTAGAAGAACTCCTGGCTTCAGATGAATGGATGGAGGATGTTTTGTTTTTTACTTATTGAAAGATGGTTATTTAAAATTCCTGTTCAACAAAATGCCATACAGTTACACAAGTGTAACTTTTGAATCAATAGGATCAAATCTAACAAAAAAAGCAAACACTTTTCCTCAGATAAGAAGCATTTGAGATGATTCTGGTATGCAAACTTCATATAACTCAAGTCTACCCATCTTCAAAAAAAAAAACAACAAAAAAAAACCTGTGTGATGCTCAGCAAGACAATAATAAGCCACCTCACCTTTCTGAAGTAAACTAGATTTCCAGAGTTGGAGAATGTATTGACATTGTTGCAGTTATCAAAATAAATGTTTCAGACTGACTAAGATTCCAATTTATAACGTAAGACTTTAAATGTTTCAGTTGCGAGCAGCACAATGGGATAATTTGAAATCTGTACGGCCTAAATGTTGCTACATTGCTAGACAAGGAAGAAAATGGAAAAGTGCACCTCAATACACTGAACTAGAAATGAAAATATTCCGCTCACACAGTAACATATCCTTACTCTGTGTATCACCTGTTTTAAGTAAGTTTTCACTGTTGCTTCTGCAGCTTTTCCTATCGCACTTTTTTCTTCCACTCAACTTTTCGTTCAGTTTTGATACAGCTCTGAGCAGAACTAGTTTTGTGTGTCTTGACCTCCGTCCTGTCTGCAGGACAAGTATTAAATCAGCCATATTACAACATTTCTCCATTACGATCCTTTAGCTGCTCTTATGTATCATTTTGATTATCTGACAAACACAATCTAGTTGTTTTTTTTATTAGCCGTGAGCCACAATCACTACAATTAAAAAACTTAACCAATGCTTACAATATATTTGCGTCTAATCAATAAGACTTTAGGTTTAATTGAATTATGGATATTTTGAATCCATCCTAATTTATAGAAATGCACTTAGATTTTCCTGCAATCACCTTTCAGATGTCGTGCATTACAAGCTATACTATGGTGTTTCACCTTAAAAACAAAAAAAATTTATTAAAAAAGCTACTGGGAAACATGGATGTGTGACAGCACTAACTGTCCAATGAAGAGAGAATGGAGCAAAAAAAAGAAAACAATATTACCTGTCACCTCGAGGCCCCCTAAACCCCCCTTCTAACTGAGTAAGCATGTCCAGGCGTTGGTTAATCTTGGCAATGACTGCATCTGCATTTGTGCCAGAGGACGGGAGCATAGATCCTGACAGCCCTCGCTTCATATGGCCGCCCCCACCGCTGCCTCCGTAGCCCCCGAGCCCGGAGTCTTTATAACCTCCTCCATACATGTCAAAGCCACCGGAACCTTCAAAAGTGAATAAAAGCATAAAGGAATCACCCCTACTCTAATGTGAAAGATTGGACCTTATATTTTAGCATTTGTTTTACTTCACTACAACAGTTCACCTTTTTGCTTTCGTTTGTGTGGAAGAAAACAATTTTTTTAAGTCGAAGCAGGCCTCGGTTAAAGTACAATGTTGTTAAAAGGGCTATTTTGATACATAGAACCAAGCAGGATATAAAGTAGGGCTGGGTGATACGGCCTCAAATCTATATTGTGATATAATCTAAAACATGTGTGGTAACGACATTTATTGCGATACATTCTTTTCTTCTGTTTATATGTCAAAATTACATAACTTCAAAAAAGTATTTATCATTTTAAGAACATTTGTGCAAAATGCATGCAAAAAATTATCTACAGCTTTTTTCAAAAACTGCAACACAAAAATTCTTACAGCAAAAATAAAGATGAAGATATTTTAAATTAAATAAAAGCTAAATGTTATGTAAACAAAAGTTGTTTAAGCAGAAGTGCAAAACGTAAATTCATATTTAGAGAAACAAACAAAGAAACATGTCTGTTTTCCTGATTTATTTATGAATTTAATATCGCACAAAATAAAGCCGGTATGTAGGCCCACCTTGATGACATCATCAAAATGAGCAACCACGGTAGGCCGGTATTGACCCTTTGCACGTACGTCACCTGATCACGTGTCGTCGCCATGACGGACGGCAGAAGTAAACATACGCTAGCGACAATATACAAGTAAACAAGCGGTAAAATCGAAAATGAAGACAGACAGACTGTGGATAGTTTTAGTTTTTCTAACTTCAGTTATGACTACTTCTTGTCATAAAGATGTTATGCAGTTGTCGGTTGAGGTCAGTCACCTTGTTGGTCTACACAAAGAGCGGAATTTGGAGAAGCTGAAGATAGCGGGGCAACATACTGACTCGTACCCTTTTCCTCCTGGCGTATTCACGGACTTAACTAAATCGTCACGCCTGCCTGACTTCACTCCACACGACCTGTACCACTATGTTATCAACGGAGTATCCCCATACACCGGTGCTGATCTTAAGGCGTACAAAAATCTAGACGCTTACCAGTTTTTTGTTGCTGGCTGGGACGTGATGCTACGCTCACGACGGGGAAAGGTACCTTAGAATGGCAAAAGTCAGACATTTATATTTTTTATAATGTTGTATAAGTAATAGTTTTACATAGAATACGCTGTTGTAACGCGATTTTTGAATACGGGATGATTCCGTTTTTACGGAACGGTTGGCAAACCTAACTAACTAAACCGTTAGTAGTGTCAGCTTAGTCAGGGTGTCATAAATGACCGTAGATGTTCTTAAAAAAAATCTAATAAATAACCAAGAAGACAAGAATCTTACCGTGCAAAAATTTTTGACTGCAAATCCGTGAGTACTTAGAGGGATAGTCCTTCCGGTTGATAGCTGCTACCCATAGCCGTCTCATCTCCAGGGATACGGTAAAATTCTACATTAGCTTTATACCCTTGCCTTTTAGTGCACAGCAAGGTGTGACCATTTTTTTATCATGACAACCATGCGAACAAGAAAATGTTCTCCAACATGCCGTTTGCCGCAAACTAGCTGTTTATGTACTGTACTTCCGCCATGGCGCAGGCCAAAAAGCGCTACGTCACATGCAAAGGGTCAATAGTCAAAATCTCTACCATTGGCTAAATTTATATAATTTCTACCGTAATAGTCAACCATTACTAGATAGAAGGCCAGGTTTTCCAGTGTTTATAATGTCCAGCAATGTTCTTGAAAATGGGAAATAACTCGATCATTTGTCAGCTCTTTGCTCAATAAAGTTTGATTATTAACGTCGTTACCTCTGCTTCCTGAGCTTCCACCTCCCCAACTGGAATAACCTGCAGAAAAAGAAATGCATAGGTGTGAGGAAACTGATCATTAAAATACACACATACACACACATATATATACATACACACACACACATATATATATTAGGGCTGTTATCAACCAAAGAAATTCTTGGTCGACTGAAACCCTGAAATTCCGACCAAAAATTGACAAGTTTGCGGGGGGTGGGGGGGTGCTCTGACAGCATTTTGCATTACCTGCATCTGCGCAATATAATATGCCATGATTACTGCAATTGCACTAAACAGCAAGGCAATTCAGGGACAATGATCTTTATTAAACATGCCACATCAAGACAAGTACAAACGGAATAAAGCTGTGCATTGGGCTTAAAACAAAGACTGTGGGCACGGCGGAATTGCGCATTAAGCAAAGAAAACCCCGACCAAAGCCAACACTGTTCTGCAGGCTGCGCGCGGGGGGACTGCGGGCGGGTTACTGGTGTGCGTCTGTAAACGGAGCTAGACAGACAACCGGTTTATGTGAGAGTTCTTTTGATAACTGTTTTGTACGGCGTGATTGCGGCCAACAGCAGTCGGCATTAAAGCTTTCGATTACAACCATTGTCTGCATCTATCGGAGAACATTACAATATTTAAAACATTCAGGCCTGTAAGGCCCACATCATGTTTTTACACGTTTTTTCCCCGCTATCATTTACTGCGCTCCGGTACCTGTGCGCGTCTTTGGTCATGCCTGCGCTGTCATGTACTTTGGGTTCCGGCACCTAATGATTTACAAATTAAGCACTGAAGCCAAAGCACGTTGAATAACGTGGACGTTCTTCGATCTTCCTGTAGACTGTTAAAGCAATATCACACGAGAAGCACCGCTGTTGTAGCCTACTCTAACATCGGCACAGATCAGCTCTCATAGAATGTCTCTTGTCCAATCAAGTTTCAAAAATTAACACGACATAAAATGTATAAAATCATAATCAAATGTTGGCCCAATGCGTGATATAGACAGAGCTCTGCGCCTGCTTTAACTTGACCAGACGATACATTTAAGTTTTCCTTGTGCATTCTGGCGGCCATTTTATCATCCCGTGTTTAAACGTCGGCTTTTTACATGCTCTGTCCAGTTTTTAAATATTAAAACACCATAACCTTCATTCAACACGACGCCATTACGTAGAGTTAAAACGGAAAAACAATAAACAAGAGCAAAAACCAAGAAGCTCGTAGCAGAACCGCGGTAGCTGCCCACCACGGTGCTGATGTCACGCTGATGCTAGCGAAAAGGCCTACAACAGAGCTAGCGACGTAGCTTATATTTGAATTTAATTTACCCAAATATTTAAGAACAAAAGGAATATCAAACAACGGCTAGTCAGCTATATTGAACTTCTTTCTTTAACGCTACACCAAGTGGGCCTAGCTATCTTAACAGGGTAGCTGAAAAAATGTGAATAACCACAGCTAGCATAACGTAGCTGCTTTTTGTTCGGTAACACAGAGAGTTACTACAAGTCTTTGAAGATTCTAAGGACTTCAAAAGCTACGCATATTTACCAGAACCGTAACCTCGGCTGTCCATGGTAGTTTATGTCCACCGCTTAGTAAACGCAGTCGAAACCAAGCTGCCCAATGTGAGTAGGTCGACACCGCTGCTCTTAAAGCGACAGGATGAACCAACCAACAGACCGGACTGGAGCGAAATACTCCACAGAACAGGATGTGCTTTCAACCACGTGACCAACCAGGCATTACATTACACCAATCACTCGGCCATACATCCATTTTTCTTATTTTATATAATCCAGTGTAATCTGTTTTAATATACACTCACCCAGCATAGGTGGGTGGAGTAACAAAACAAATTGTACTGAAGTAAAAGTAGCACTACTTCAACATATTTTTACTTAAGTAAAAGTAGCCTACAAACTAAGTAGTAATCCCAAAGAAAATACTCAAGTAAGAGTAAAAAAGTATTTGGTAAAAAGGCTACTCAAGTATTGTTCAGTACTTGAGTAATTGTTCTGTAATTACTCTTGAGTAATTGTATGGTTCACTATTTGAAAATTATGTAATTGGACGGTTATGTGCAAATTCTAAAGAAAAATAAATAGAAATACATTACATAATTTTAAAATAACAAATTTGACTGGAATAAAAAAAATTCCAAACATTTTTTTTTAAGTAAAACAAATAAAACCAGTACTTACTTTAGGTAATGTATATATGTTAGACCAGGGTAAGGTACCCCCACTTGACCTCCAAATGGCACAAAACCCTCAGCAGATAGAAAATAATGTTAAAATGATGAAGCTTGTTTACAAACAAAAGGTCTCGCTTTAACATAAACTGTAGGTCTGAGTCTCGTGCATTTTTGGTTAAAACAAGCATTCAGTTACATTCAGTAAAGTTACTCGCCTGTGGGTAGCGTAACCAGAAACTTTACTCAAGTAAGAGTAGCGATACTTCATATAAATATTACTCAAGTAAATGTAAAAAGTACGGTCTAGTAAAACTACTCCAAAAGTACATTTGTTTCCCAAAAGTTACTCAAGTAAATGTTACTGAGTAACTGTAACTATTTACTACCCACCTCTGCTCACCAGCCACTTCATTAGGCAAACCTTCCTGGTTCCTTTGTGGAATAGATTTACCAAGTTGTTGGAAACAATCCCCCAGAGATGTTGATTCACGTAGAAGCAGATTTAACTGATGCACTCCAATTATGCAAATTTCATGTTTAATTACATCACAAAAGTGTGCTGTTGGGCTAAGACTTGGTGAGTATGAAGGTCCTTGGAGTACGGAGAACTCTGTCATTTTCAAGAAACCAGTTTGACATATTTTGAGCTTTGTAGCACGGTGAATTGTTTTGTTGGAAGTGGCAATCAGAAGATGGGTATACTGTGCATGTAAAGAAGTGGCCAGGATCCATGGGATGGATGGATCAGCAAACACATTCAGGTGTTGTTTTACTGGAAGTTATGCTGCTGTAGGCTTAGACCGTTGGAGGACAGACTGACCACTTTTCTTCACTCTGGTACTTTTCTCTTCTACTACTCTCCAGTGGTATTTCTTTGCTGTTATTTCGACTGCTAACTTAGTTTTTTCTCCGTGTTTTTCTCTCCATAGAGGCTACATCTGGTCTGGTATCCTGCTTAGCTGCAATGCCCTGTTGGACAGGGGGCGTCGACTGAGATGATGCTCCCAGTAACTGAACATCCACCATGTCCTGCAGGGACGGGCTTAGCCCGTTTGGTGCCCGGGGCGAAACCCACCCACCCACCCCAATCTACCCTACCACCCCACAACAAGACTCAAGCCTACTTCATACTTCTCCATCAGTGGGGGCATGGAGACACGGAGAGCCACTTTGCGTGGATGCAGGCGCTGTGCAGCAGGCTCGCAAGGACGGACAGAGTCAGGCCCATCCATCCGGGGTCGGGACGCAGGGGCAGCAGGTTAGGCAAAGAGACCCAGACTGCCCTCTCCCCAGCCACTTGGGCCAACTCCTCAGGAGGAATCCCAAGGCATTCCCAGGCCAGCCAAGAAATATAGTCCCTCCAGCGTGTCCTGGGTCTTCCTCTGGGTCTCCTCCCAGTGGGACGTGCCTGGAACATCTCACCAGAGAGGGCGTCCAGGAGGTATCCTAACAAGATGCCCGAGCCACCTCAACTGACTCCTCTCGATGTGGAGGAGCAGTGGCTCTACCCTGAGCCCCTCCCGGATGAGGAGGCCCAATTTTTTAAATATTCGTCAAACGCTACAAAGAGCGCATGTCTGTGATTGGTCGGCCCAACATCATATCACCAGAATGGTGCTCCTTAGTCGATGTAATTTGTAGTTGATGTAGTTTTTGGGCACTACATCCTCCTTGAGTGGATGTGCGTTTAAAAGCTGAAGTAAATAAACTGTCGTTGACCAGAGACGTTACTGCAATGGTAGACAGACACGCCAGAGACGGTTTACACCCCCTGCTGTCCTGGCGGGGAAATGCTTCGAAACACGAACACACCAATGAAGAAGTATGAAGGGAAAACATCTCCGTCAATACGTGTGTGTATGAGTGTAAACTTTCTGATGGAGAAATAAAAACCGGGCTTGTAAACTTCATTTGCAAGTCTGCTATTCCCCATACAGACAGCAGATGGTGCTAGCAGGGACTGTATTCACCCTGTGATACATCATTTTATGGTAGAGGCTACCAGCTTAAGTAGATGCTTGATTAACATGAAAATCCTGCCGTGTTTGTCTTTAACACATGTTACTGTATACACTGTTGTCAGAACTATACTGAATTTATTCAGATACATTTACATTGTATACATGCATAAACACAATAACTTACATATAAATAGGAGAAAATATAACTATTACAAGCAAAACTGCCCCCCTACTCCTGCGCACAGCCCTTGCAACAGGCACAGCTGGCAGTATTGACCTACACTTTAGAGAGTGAGCCGATTCGCACAACCCAAGAAAAATGAATTTAAACATTATGCGCTTGGATTGACAACATTAAGAATGAAATTTTCATTATTTGGAACAGTTAGTAGTGTGATTTATTTCGCCAACTTATAACAAAATTTGATGCACGCATGCCCGTAGCCAAGTCCAAGGCTGCCGCAAGGAGGTCATAAAGCCGCCACCCCCCTTCCCCTTCCACGCACCCCTTTGCAACAGGCACAGCTGGCAGCAGCAACCAGGCACGTCATGGGCGGAAATAACTGTTATAAATAGATGTTATAATTTAGAAAATGCATCAGTGTTTGCTGTTTTTTGTTTTATTTTGCGAGCCGGTTAGATGCCCTTTCACTCCCAGCAGCTTCAGCAGACCTGCCCCCCATAACTTAGCAGCACCAACAAGCAGCAGAGCAAATGCACCTTGCTGCTCCCTGACCCGCAAGTGGGGGATAGAAAACCGATCCATGCCTGTTGTCCAAAAGAGGCATACACTGGCATGATATTGGGGCACCACGCTCCTGGGAACAAAGATATATATATATATATATATATATATATATATATATATATATATATATATATATATATATATATATATATATATATATATATATTTCAAACCCAATTCCCCCCCTTGATGGCGCCCTGTGCAGCCGCCCAGGTCGCCCATTTCACTACTGATGTCCTGTTATCAACTTTTTACTTTATTTAATATAGAAGGTACTCCTACATTAGTTCTTTCTGTGTCTCGGCTCTTTCTTCTCAAACCCCCAATCAGTCGTGGGAGATGGCCATTTGTTCTGAGCCAGGCTCTGGTTCTGCTGGTTTCTTCCTGTTAAAGAGGAGGTTTTCCTCTCCACTATCACTACATGCTTGCTCATTATGAGGGATTGCTGTAGTTAGAGTCTGCATCAATGGGGCGGAACCTCAAGTCAATGACCCGATGCAATCTGCTGGGATTCCTAATCCTGGTCCCCAGGGCCCATGATCATGCATGCTATAGGCGTTTCCCAGCTGCATTTGAACTGGGTGTACTGGAAGGACAGTGGGCCCTGAGGACCAGGGTTAGGAAACACTGCCTTATAGTACAATCAAATAGAGACACCACCTGCTCAAAACCTTGTGTTCCATACTGCAAAGCATCACACATGCTCTCTTCTGGCACAGAGCTTAATTATTGACTAACAATAATATATTTGGGTTTTATATGGCGCATCTATCTTGGAGGAAAATTATGATTTTGGATGTTGATTGATGATGCTTCAAAGAACATTCCCATGTACCCGTAGTTGTGTCCTCTTGCTGTAATGCACCATTGAAGGAATACTTCATATAATTATTATCTGACAAATTATTCAGTTTCTTAGTGTGAAAAACATCCAGGACAGTTGGTCAAGTTAAAGAGAACAAGGAGGTTTTTCTAGCATATTGTCTCTGGATAGATGTGTGTCAGATGACCGAGCGACAGACGTCAGAGCAGCTAGATATCTAGTGGATGGGCTGGTTTTGGGGGACTGCTTCATGCCTTGCTATCAGACTGGCATGGAGGCATGGCAAGAGGACAAGCTAGGGAAGATATAACTTGATAGAAAAACTAAATATTATAAAATGTTTTAGAATAAAGGGGTTGGCAGGTTTGAGTGATGCAAACTGCTTTGTTCCTCATCCGTCTCATCCTGGTAAAAGAGATGGGGATTCTTTCCAATGACAACCATGTCAGCTGTACTTTGTAGGGCTACCAACAGAGAGCAATGACTGCATCTGTATCATAGCGTTTTCTCTAATATGAATGCAGGATGACCATAAGACGAGAACAAATATACTTTTACATCTTTATTCACAACATTCTATGTAGAATTCAGACTTTGTGAGCGTAAACACCATTAATTCTGATGTGATCTAGCCTTGGCAGTTTTAACCTTTCACATAGACGCTTGATGGATTATTAAAAAGTTTTCAAGAAGTAAAAAAAATAGAGAAACATGTTTAATAGAGAAAGTATAATCCTTTTTCATATGACATTAAATGTTTATAGGGATATGCCATAAAAGAAGCAACATGTCAAGCATGACATATACCACAGCAATTTTACATAAAATGGTTATAAGTGAAATATTTGTTGATATCACACAGGTTAACACTTAAAAACAGTATGATCAACCGTAAAGCAGGTGATAAAATCTAACAAGAAATATATATTCTTTGGCTTTTAGAAGTGTACACATTCACGTCAAACTCCACAGTTTTGGGATAATACTTTATTTAATCCCCTTTTGATTCAATAGAGTCTTGTCAATTTCAGACTACTTGCCATCAATTATAGTTTTCTAACATTATCTATCTATCTATCTATCTATCTATCTATCTATCTATCTATCTATCTATCTATCTATCTATCTATCTATCTATCTATCTATCTATCTATCTATCTATCTATCTATCTATCTATCTATCTATCTATCTATCTATCTATCTATCTATCTATCTATCTATCTATCTATCTATCCATCCATCCATCCATCCATCCATCCATCCATCCATCCATCCATCCATCCATCTATCTATCTATCTATCTATCTATCTATCTATCTATCTATCTATCTATCTATCTATCTATCTATCTATCTATCTATCTATCTATCTATCTATCTATCTATCTATCTATCTATCTATCTATCTATCTATCTATCTATCTATCTATCTCTTTTTTTATTTTATTGTATTTTTTTATCTATCTATCTCTAGACAATCAACAATAACTGGAGAATGTTTAATCAATTTTTAACCAATTTTTCCAAAATTGAAAAGAAATAGAAGACTTAAGATGGTCAGATGGTGAGATGGACCTTTAGCTGTCAGCTAGAAAGCTGAAGATGGAGTGAGACATCAATATCAACATGCAATGGCTTCCCCAGAAGAAATTGTAAGTTTTGTTTCAGCCTAGATAGAATCCAGAGCTAGACAGATGGGAAATCTGTTAGTTCACCTGAAGAAGGCTGTGGACAAAGGACATGTCCTCACAATCTGATAGATTTGGTGAAATTTTGAAAACTAGAATAGGAATATGCTACTAAGTCAAGATGTGAGATGCTGATCGACCTCTGCCAAAGAAGACTGAATGGTGAAACGTACTCAAATGGTGCTGTAAATAGAAAATAGAAACAAAATAGAAAATGGAAAAACATGTCACATTTAAAGGCAGAAAAACCTTGCTAAATCTCTATTTTTTTCATGTCTCAAAAGTATTGAATTTTAACAGGGGTTTAATTTAGGATGTACTTTAAATTAGAGTTTGGAGAACATAATTTCAGAGAATCAAAATGATAAATGAGATATAATATTTTCATTACTGTTCCAGTAATTTGCAGCAGTTTTTAGTATTCTACTTTGCAATTGGTGATCATCAGCTTCTTTGATCTCAAGACATCGTTAGCTGTCCCGACTATCTGCAAATAAAGATGTTACATCCGGTCTTTAAGCAGTAAGAGATATAAACCGAAAAGGCATTCACGTTATCTTTAAAATAAAATTCTGCAATATCCTGCGCTCTGTCTTAACACTACTTGCGTATACTGAAGCCTACAGTCAAGCCGTTACACAGTGCTCTGCTGCTGCTCTTCCTGATCTCCTTCAGCATGATGATTTCTGGCCACGAGAGTGAGGCTCTCATGGTGTGTAGTCACCTAAAAGACAAACAAAACCCTTAACTGAGGAAAAACGGCACAAAAATAGTCATTTCACTTTAAGAATTTGAAATCACCTCTTCGGTTTCCACTTTTTTACTCTGCTTGACTGTGGGATTCACAGTTTTTCTTTTTCTTCATCGATAAAAATGAAAGTGTTAAAAACATGGTTGATCAGAATGGCAAGAAGACATTTGATACTTTTGATCATTTAAGGTTTTTACCTCAGCATCAGGCACAGTTTACATCCAACAAGAAGAAACAGTATCAACAATGCCAGTTTGGCTATATTTATCCCTGTCATAGTTTTATCTCCTATGGACACAGAATAGTTGGTTTCAGCATGACTTGCTTGGTTTCATTGATTCAGCATTTTTATAGAATATTCACCCAATATGGTCCTTGAATTAGAGTCATGCTTACCTTTGACATTAAGAGCCTCCAGGGTAGAGCTGATACTCTGGGGGGTTCTGATCACACAAGAGTAGTTTCCTGCATGCCAACTTCTGACTGGGTTTAGAATAACATGCTTGTTGTGATTTCCACTTAGGTTTAGGGGTTGTTCGTTAAAGAACCATAGGTAGGTTGTGTTCTCTGTCAGAGGACAACTGGTACTGCAGGTCAGTGTGACTCTCTGACCTTCTGTCACCACGTCGGAGGGAATGATAGTCACTTTCAGACCTGAAACATGTTGGGACATGGGAGATTAATTAAGAATGTTTTAATGCTAAAGCATGTAGGTTTGGGCTCTTTGTATTGTAATATCTCATATCATTTATATTACCTTGCAAAAGCATTCACAGCTCTTAAATGTTTTGCATTTTGTCGCGTTACAACTACAAATGTCAGGAGTTTTCCGTGATGGACCAACGCAATGTGGCACGTCACAGTGAAGTGGAAGGAAAATGTTTCACAAATAAAAACCTGAAAAATGGGTCCTGCATTTTTTACAGTCCCTTTTAGTTTGATACAGCTAAAAAACATTCGGTACAACCATTTACCATCAGCGTGTAATTTCATCTCAGGATAAATCCAGCTCTTCTGTGATGGCCTCAGAAGTTTATTAAAGTCATGAAGACCAAGGAACACTAGAGCAAGGTCAGAAATGAAGTTTTGGAGAAGTTTAAAGCAGGGTTCCAAACTTTGAACATCTCACAGAGCAGTGTTCAGTTCATCGTCCTGAAATAGAAGGGCTATAGCCCGACTGCACCAAGTCATGTCTGTTTTCCTAAACTGACATGTGAGAAAAAATCTGAAAAGCAGCCAGGGGATTCATAGTAGCTCTGGAGGAGTGGCAGAGATCCACTGTTCTGGTGGGAGAATCTGTCATGAAGACAACTTTGTGAAGTACAAAGAGAACAAAGCCATTAGGTGCGTTTCCACTAGGCAAGTTCCGGTGCTTTTTTGAGAGGGAAAATCTGAGGGGGTAAATAAGAGATCGAGGATTTGTTTTCTGGACTTGGTCCTGCTCAATAAGCTGTCGGAGGGCACGTCACACTGGAGGGTCACCGACTTGAGATTCACACCCACTGTTTTTCGCCACACCGAAAAGGTGTCATGACGAAAGATTTGTCAACGACGGCCGAAAATTGCTCAGTGTGGACCAGACTTTAGAGGCTGCAAAAGACTTGAGAGCGATGAGATGTTCCAACTACATTCATGTGTTGGAATGGCCCAGTCAAAGTCCAGATCTAAATCCAACTGAGAATTTATGGCAAGACCTGAACATTGATGCTCAGAGCTACACTCCTATCAAATCCCGTTCAGCTTGAGCTGTTTTGCAAAGAACAATGGGTAAACAGTCCTGCATTCTTTTTGAAAAGCTTGAAGCAGCAGCAGGCTCAACATGCGGACACAAGGATTATAGACAGAGAAATGGACGTTATTTCCTGCAATATTCAAAAGGGTCTCCTATAAAGATGAGCGCGATGTTGCGGTTGCTACCAATCTTTACACATTGGGAAGCCCTGCATTTAAGCTGAGAGGTGGAGGAGGAGAGACAACAGAGGCAATCTCCATCACAAACTGCACACCACAATTTTCAGATATTTACTGTAAATAAATTTTAAAACTGTTGATCAGTTCCTTTCACACCACTGTTATGTGTAGCTTTGTGCTGGTTTTATTGTGTTAACTGGAGTTTGAAGCAATAATGTGGCACAATGGGAAAACTTTCAAGGTGTTAGAATAGTGTTGCAAATTAATATATCATATTCATTCTGCATTTTAAAGTCCCTTTTGATGTCAAACACTAAACAAACAGGTATTCAAGCTAAGGTAGTACCTGTGACCACCAGAATCACTCCCGGCAAGTCAGGTTGTTGACATTTCTCATACTTATTGAGATTTAACATGTATTCTCCGGAGTCATTTTTCCTCAGGTTGTCAATTCTGAGCATATGTTGGTTTTCAGTCATGCTGTGGTGCTCCACATGGTGTCCAGCTTCCATCAGAATGACATCAGCCTCCATATTCATGCCTCGCTTTAGTTTATACCACGTTGCAGAACTGGGATAGAAACAGCTTGGTTTTGAGTACTTGCTGGAAATGTTTAGAGAAGATCCTTCCAGCATGCAAAACCTCCTGCTGACATAATTAACTTCGCCACAGTCTCCGTCGCTGGCTGAAAAAAAAAAAAGATTAAAAAGCTTAGTGAAAACGGTTTCCCCAGAGAGCATCTAGACAAAAAGACCACGCTAAAGTTGGATAAGACTTACAGATCTCATCGGAATGCAGATATTCATTGTTTTTAACAGCACAGGAGATGTAGGGAAAATATCTGAACACCGTGATGTCCTGACTCGTGCAGTCCATGAGAACCCTTTTGTTCGAGTACCACCTAAAGGAGGTGTGAGAGTCAGCCGCAGGGCAGCTGGTGTTGCAGGTCAGCGTAGCAAAGTCCTTTGCAGAGATCACTTCAACATGTAGGCCTACTTCTGTCAGAAGAGCATGAACAAACTTATGATCAGGCTTTGTGGTACATGTTAGTATGGCTGGTGTGTTTCTATGTGTAACTGTCACCTCTGGGATACATGACCGAGCAGGGCGCATTTGCTGATTTCAGCTTCTCGGGACACTCGTCCGCTTTTTGATATGTCACACCAAAACAGTCAGGGTTGATGAAATCTGTACAGAGATGAACACGTGATCATGTTCCAATTGTAGTTTGATACATTCGTTGGTTTTGTTAAACAATTTAAATACTAAATGATGTCACTGACCCACTGAGACATCAGGAGCTCTGAGATCCTCGTAGTCTTTGATAGCACAGGAGTATCTGACTGCCTGATCACTGCTGACCAGCTCCTGGTACCAGTGGGACCAGTCCTCATAGAGGAACTCTGTGTTCTTGTACCAGATGAAGGCTGCAGGACTTTCAGTCAGGGAACAGCTGGTTGTGCACATCAGATTCACTTTCTGTCCCTCTGTGGCAGGAAACACCTTTACCTGCAGCTCTAAAATGACAGTATTTACCCTCCTTGATCATTACAAACTTCAACAGATCATCAAGCAATCTTTAACGTCGACTTGGTCATTTTGAAGTAAAAGACTAATTTCATTAATAATTTCCCTAAGCAATCATTCATACTTATTCATAGCCAAAACAGATTGCACGACAGCCCCCTGACAAAGACAGCCTAATTGAATAAAAAAGGAAAATTTAAAATTATGATTTAAAAGGAAATAGACGCATCCAAACTAAACTGACCCCAGCCGAACAAGCAAGTGTCCTCTAAACCCAATGACTAGTTCTGCCAGCCTTGGTAGATACTGCCTTCAAGCATAGGTAACAACTGGCAATGATGCTAAAACTTTGAGCTGCAGCCAGCAAAATAAAACAGATCAGCCAGGATGTTAATGCTCAGGGGAAAATGGGTCTTCTGAATGAACCCAAAGTATTCAACCAAATTATTGCCAAAGTCAATTTTGCCATAGCAAAGCTCTGATGTCTGTCCGGAAGTTTGTCACACTGTCATAGTTCTTAGATTTTGTGTTTGAAGTTAGTTCTTTTCCTTATTCGGTTTAATTATCATTTTATGCATTCTTTTGTATTTATTTTATGGCACTTCCTTGTTTTCATATTCCCTTCATGCTCTTAGATATTTTAACCTTTTGTTTGTGTCCTCCTTCTTATTTGTGTTTCCTTAGTTTATTTCTCTTTAGATAGTTTCCTAATTTATTTCTCCAGTGTTTCCCTAAGTTCCCCTTAGATTCCTCCTTAGATATAATCTTTAGTTAGTTTCAAGTTTCTTAAGAGTTTTCTGTTACCCTTGCCATTCTTCCCTTTCCTGTTGTCTCCCTGCCACTCTGCTCCTGATCCAGTTTCACTTATTGCCCTTACCTGCATCTGCTTCTCACTAATTAGTCCTCTGTCTCTTCTTCATTCCCTCCTCAGTATAAATTCAGCTCTCATTCAGTCACAACTCGCTGCTCCATCGTCAAACATTCCCGTATGGTTTCTGGTTTTCGCTGTTGCTGCACCTTAGATCCTCCTGAGTTTTTTGTGTATGTAAACTTTTGAATTCATAAAAAATTCAGAATTCCCAAAAAATATTTCTCATTGTTGAATTTAACAAGTAACTCATTTTGAAAATTGGAACTGATCCAAAACAGGAAAAGTTTAGTCTAAATGAATGTCAGTGAGGCAGTGCAAAGAAAAGGTTCTGTCTTTTTATACAATGTGTGTAAACATCTGGTTTCAACTGTATCCATATTAGTATACTTCAAAGTAGCCTTTCAGTATGCTTCAATATTAAAAGAACATTGTCAGTACCTGCAACATGTAGCTCTGTTCTTTTTTCCCAGCACTGTTCAGGTGAGCTGCTGGAATCTCGGCAGCAGTAACGATAATCATCACTCTTTTTTACGTCTCTGATTGTTAGAGTACCATCCTCCGATATGTTGTAGATGACATTTGCAGAAAGCTCTTTCAGAACAAACGTGTGGTTGTTTTCCGTGACCGTGTACCAGCTCTTGGAGGCAGAAGAATTTCCAGCAAAGCAAGTCAGATTCACAGATGAACCTTTGAGGACACAGATGCTTCTTTCTTTTCCCAGAGCCCCTTTTAAAAGATGCACATTAACAATTGAAGTTAGGTGAGGAAAGTCTTTATATCCATCTGTTAACACAGCACATAAACTTTATTTCAGACCTGAGATGCAGAGGATGAAGCCCAGAAAGACCCATTCAACGTTTAAAAACAGCATTGCCAGACCCTCAGCTTCTAATAAGAATAAACAAACAAATTAAACAAAGAAATACCGGAATTTTCAGCATTAATATAGCAAATATAAAATATACCTCACCAGCCAAGACTGACAGCAGCCGTGTTGCAAAGTCTGGTTGGTCTTTTGACAGCATAGATTGGTTGCAGAGAAAAATGTGAGAAACAGGCCAGATGCAACCACAATACAGATTTGCATCTTCCTTCCTGTTTTAAATATGCTTAGATCAGCTTGAAACTATTTGTCATGTCACGTTTCTGAACTGATAAAAAAAATAAAAATTATTTGTGTGTCTTTTAGCGACTTTAAACATGGTTGTCTTCTTTATCACACTAGTATAGAGTTAGGGTTAGAGGAAAATATGTAAAATGCATCACAAAGATGTTAAGGAAACAAGTGTTTGTGGCTGCTGTGGTAAATGTAACCAGTTGGACAGAGCAAGTAACATTGAAAACTTTTTTGTTTTTTTACGTTCTTACCATCATAAACATTAACATATTCAGCACAGTTACATATTGGGATGCAACACAGTTCACAGCATAACAAAACCTTTTCTTTCTCAACTTGGGGTATGTGTCAACACCAAGACTGTTGGTCCATCACTTTGTGGTTTGACGCATCCACAAAACAGGACAGGTCCAAACTACAATGAACAATTAGGTCTGCAGAAAGGATCATCAGTGCTGATCAGTTCTGCAATTTCTAGTTTCAGCTGCGTTATGAACTACCCTTACTAGATGGAATCATCTATTTCTACAGCTATGAGTGTTAATCGGTACCATCTGGAGTCATTGATTGTCAGCTGAAATAGTCCCAAAACTTGAGACTCAGGAGTTTTCCAGGGGTAGCATTACTTCCTAAATTCCTCATCGGTTTTGATGCTCTGAAGAGTTTTCAGGATAATTCAGACAGATAAACAAATTTGACAAAAACAAAGCATGTAGGAGAATTCTGTTTATTGTCCCGATGTCAGCATGTTTGTAAAAGCTGCCAAATCTTGAGATCTAATAAAAGAAGAAGGTGAAGGAAAAAATACATTCTGGGGTATATTACTGATAAAAAAAATGTTTTATTGATTTGCAAAGTTTCAGTTTTTGCACAACAGCACGAATGGGCCAAGAGGTGCCCAAGTCCACAAGTATTTAAACAGAAGTAGCTATACATGCAAGCAGTACTGTGGTGGGTTGCAAAATCTGGTGCTATTGGGAACCACTGGGCAGCTTTTTTTTCTTTCTCTAAAAACAGTTGAGTTTTCTTGGCTGTGTGTTTGGTGAAGGTCAACCCTTGTTTAACATCATCATCATCATCATCATCATCATCATCATCATCATCATCATCATCATCATCATCATCATCATCATCATCATCATCATCATCATCATCATCATCCTGATAGATGGCATCACAGTTTTGGTACATTTTTCCAATCATTCATGTTATTCATTGTGTTATTTCCACTCCCCATTATCTCCTGAAACCAGTCGCATCAATATGTTTTGCAACAATAAGGTTGCAAAGGTCTTATGAAAGCTGAACCAACTGATCAATCAGACAATCAATCAAACTTTATTTATAAAGTGCTTTTCATACAAAGATTGCAGCTCAAAGTGCTTTACAGATTAAAAATGACCCCACATAAACCACATTCTCATCCCTCACCCACATATTTAAAAGCATGATCACACAGTCCTGAAACACGTCAGTCTTTTCTATTCAGTTCAGTTTATTTATATATAGTGCCGATTCACAACAGATCATGGCACTTTATAAGAAAAGTCATTTCAATTCAATCATTCATACATTCCATCCATACCCGGCTAACCTCTGCAGGTTTGCTGGGGGGGCTGGTGACTATCACCAGCAATCATCAGGCGAGAGGCAGGGTACACCCTGGACAGGTCGCCAGTCCATTGCAGGGCAACACAGAGACACACAGGCCAAACAACCTCGCACGCACACACTCATACCTAAGGGCAATGTTAGAGAGACCAATTCATCTAACAGTCATGTTTTTGGACTGTGGGAGGAAGCCGGTGAACCCATGCATGCACAGGGAGAACATGCAAACTCCATGCAGAAAGACACCAGGCCGGGATTCAAACCCAGGCTTTCTTGCTCTTGCAAGGCAACAGTGCTACCAACTGCACCACTATGCAGCCACTGTGATACATACATTCCAATCAGTTTAAAAGTTTTCCATTTAAGGAATCCCAGCAGATTGCATCAGTCATTGACTAGAGATTGTGCCCCATTCATGCAGACTCCAACCACAGCAATCCCTCATACTTAGCAAGCATGTAGAAACAATGGAGAGGAAAAACTCCCCTTTAACAGGAAGAAACCTCCAGCAGAACCTGGCTCATCTGGCAAGACATTCTGGGGGTTCAAGAAGACAGAGCAGAGACACAGAAATAACAGAAGGAACTGATGTAAGACTTCTTTCTATATTAAAGAAAGTATAAAGTTGATAACAGTACACTGAGGATGAACAGTTACTGGGAGCATCATCCCAGTCGATGCCCCCCATCCAATAGGACATTACAGCTTAGCAGGATACCAGACCAGTTGTAGCTTCTATGGAGAGAAAAACACTGAGAAAATAAGTTAACTGTTGAAATAACAGCAAATAATACAACTGGAGAGTAGTAGAAGAGAAAAGTAGCAGAATGAAGAAAAGTGGTCAGTCTGTCCTCCAGCAGTCTAAGACTATAGCAGCATAACTACAGAGCTAGTTCAGGATGATCTAAGCCACTCTAATTATAAGCTTTATCAAAAAGGAAAGTTTTAAGCCTGGCCTTAAAAGTAAACAGAGTGTCTGCCTCACGGACTAAAGCTGGGAGCTGGTTCCACAGGAGAGGAGCCTGATAACTAAAAGATCTGCCTCCCATTCTACTTTTAGAAATCCTAGGAACCACAAGTAAACCTGCAGTCTGAGAGCAAAGTGCTCTGTTAGGAACATATAGAACAGTCAGATCTCTGATGTATGATAGAGCTTGATTATTAAGGGCTTTGAATGTAAGAAGAAGGATCTTAAATTGTATTCTGGATTTAACAGGGAGCCAATGAAGGGAGGCTAAAACAGGAGAAATGTGATCTCTCTTTTTAATATTCATCAGAACTCTTGGTGCAGGATTTTGGATCAACTGAAGGCTTCTAATGGCATTTTGTGGACTACCTGGTAGTAAAGAATTACAGTAGTCCAGCCTTGAAGTAACAAATGCATGGACTAGTTTCTCAGCATCACTTCTGGAGTGATGCTGAAACTTTGATGCTGTCATGTCAGAATTTAAAAGCAGAAAGTTTAGAGTCATTCATGTTTTTATGTCTTCAATACATGCCTGTAATCTACTTAACTGATTGGATTAATCAGGATTTATATAAATATTGTTGTGTATCATGGGCATAGCTGGGTAAATTGATCCTATTCTGTTTAATGATTTTTACCAATTGGAAGCATATACCAGTATAAACTAAAATGAATTGGTCCAAGCACAGAACCCTGTGGTACTCCACAAGTAACTCTTGAGTGTGAAGATTTATCATTTATTGAACAAACCCGAATCTGTTGGACAAATATAATTTAAACCAGCTTAGTGCTGTTCCTTTGATCCCTGCAACATGTCCAAGCCTTTCCAGGAGAATATTGTGATTGACTGTGTCAATAGCAGCGCTGAGATCTAACAAAACCAGAACAGTCACAAGTCCATTATATCAGGACATGAGAATATCATTAGTAACTTTCACCAGTGCTGTTTCAGTGCTATGATGACCTCTGAAACCTCACTGAAACTCTTCAAACAGCTCGTTACTGTTTAGATGCTCACAGACTTGATTAGCAACTATTTTCTCAAGGAGTTTGGATAAGAAAAGAAGTTTTAATTACAGCAACCCTAAATTCATGTGGTACATGTCCATTTACGAAGGATAGATTAAACCAGGGCTGGAGTGGGACTCATTTTCAGCTCTGAAGTTTCATGCCTCAGACCGGCCCACTTTATATCATAACCTATTGTTATTTAAATTATGTAATTATACCCTTACATGTTAAAGCTACAACCCACATATTGTTCTGTAAAGCCTTGTAATTCAGAGTATTTTTCTAAAAAATGTCCAATTCAGTGCAAATTAGGGTTGATTTCTTCACAAGGTAGATTTATTTCAGTATGTGTTCACATCTACATTATTCTTTAAAACAATTTAATTCAATTCAGTTTATTTATATAGCGCCAATTCACAACAGATGTCATCTCAAGGCACTTAACAAGAAGTCATTTCAATACATTTATACAAACATTCCAATCAGTTAAAAAGTTTCCTGTTTAAGGAATCCCAGCAGATCATTGGCTGTGAGATTGGGCCCCTTTGATGCAGACTTTCCAACCACAGCAATCTTTCAGCAATCCCTCATACTGAGCAAGCATGTAGCGACTGTGGAGAGGAAAAACTCCCCTTTAACAGGAAGAAACCTCCAACAGAACCAGGCTCAGTAGGAGCGGCCATCTGCCACGACCGTCTGGGGGTTTGAGAAGACAGAGCAGAGACACAGAAGGAACAGAAGATCTGATATAAGAGAACTTTCTATGTTACAGAAAGTAAAAAGTTGATAACAGGACACAGTGGATGTTCAGTTACTGGGAGCACCATCCCAGTCGATGCCCCCCGTCCAACAGGGCATTGCAGCCAAGCAGGATACCAGACCAGGTATATCTTCTATGGAGAGAAAAACACTGAGAGAAAACAAAGTTAACAGTCGAAATAACAGAATGTACTGGAATACAACTGGAGAGTCGTAGGAGAAAAGGAAGTAGCAGAGTGAAGAAAATTGGTAAGTCTGTCCTCCAGCAGTCTAAGCCTATAGCAGCATAACTACAGAGATAGCTCAGGATGACCTAAGCCACTCTAACTATAAGCTTTATCAAAAAGGAAAGTTTTAAGCCTGGCCTTAAAAGTAAACAGAGTGTCTGCCTCACGGACTATAGATGGGAGCTGGTTCCACAGGAGAGGAGCCTGATAACTAAAAGATCTGCCTCCCATTCTACTTTTAGAAATCCTAGGAGCTACAAGTAAACCTGCAGTCTGAGAGCGAAGGGCTCTGTTAGGAACATAAGGAACAATTAGATCTCTGATGTATGATGGAGCTTGATTATTAAGGGCTTTGTATGTAAGAAGAAGGATCTTAAATTCTATTCTGGATCTAATAGGGAGCCAATGAAGGGAAGCTAAGACCGGAGAAATGTGATCTCTCTTTTTAATATTCATCAGAACTCTTGCTGCCGCATTTTGGATCAACTGAAGGCTTTTAATGGCATTTTGTTGACTTCCTGATAGTAAAGAATTACAGTAGTCCAGCCTTGAGGTAACAAATGCATGGACTAGTTTCTCAGCATCACTCCTGGACAGGATGTTTCTAATTTTAGCAATATTCCGGAGGTGAAAGAAAGAAATCCTAGAAACCTGTTTAATATGGGATTTAAATGTCAAGTCTCGGTCAAAAATAACGCCGAGGTTCACTACGTTATTACTGGGGGCCAATTTAATGCCATCCAGATGAAGTGATTGACTAAACAGAACTTCTGGTCCAAAGACAGCAACTTCTGTTTTGTCAGAATTTAAAAGCAAAAAGTTTAGGGTCATCCATGTTTTTATGTCTTCCAGACATGCCTGTAATCTACCTAACTGACTGGGTTCATCAGGATTTATGGATAAATATAGTTGTGTATCATCGGCATAAGTGTGGAAATGTATCCCATGCTGTCTAATGATTCTACCAATTGGGAGCATATATATGGTGAACAGAATTGGTCCAAGCACAGAACCCTGTGGAACTCCACAAGTAACCCATGAGAGTGAAGAAGATTTATCATTTAGATGAACAAACTGGAATCTATCAGACAAATATGATTTAAACCAGCCTAGTGCTGTTCCTTTGATCCCTGCAACTTGTTCAAGCCTTTCTAAGAGAATATTATGATCGACTGTGTCAAAAGCAGCACTGAGATCTAGCAAAACCAGAACAGACACAAGTCCATTATCTGAGGCCATGAGAATATCATTAGTAACCTTCACCAGTGCTGTTTCAGTGCTATGATGAGCTCTAAAACCTGACTGAAACTCTTCAAACAGCTCGTTACTGTTTAGATGCTCACAGACTTGATTAGCAACAATTTTCTCAAGAACTTTGGATAAGAAAGGAAGGTTAGATATAGGTCTGTAATTAACTTAGTCATCCATTAACAATATCAGAATCTATATTTTGAGCTGCTGCCTCTGTAATCAGTCCCTGGGTAGACTCTGCTCTACTCCAGTTTCCTTAAACTCACCTGTTGCATCTGTGTCACAATAAAAATAATATTCTGCAAAGCTTTAGTGCATTTGATATGGAAAACACATTTGACTTATTTTCAATGGCAAAACATGCAGGCTTACTTTATATCACTTTCATTCTATTATCTTTCAAATGTGGGCTTTGTGTATTTATTGTCTTACTTTTAAAGAAAAAAAAACAGCTCACTGTCATTTGGGCATAGAAGTGGTTATATTGGAACTAATTCCTGCTTGTTCACAGACCTGTTCCTTCCATTCTGACAAGAGAGATCCCTTCATCACTACTGAGTCCTGGCTCTGCTTCTGACACTAAATCACATTTAAAACTCTGATTAATTCACATCAGTTTTATTATTGTAGTGCTGAATCAGCTAGCATTGCAGGGCACCTTTCATATGGAACAGCTCTACACCATGCTTTTAATTATTTTAATCAAAAAATATTCACCTGTCAGTGTCCAAATAATTGAATTAAAAACATCTTCTTGTTAAGTGCCTTGAGATGACATCTGTTGTGAATTGGCGCTATATAAATAAACTGAATTGAATTGAATCTCTACAAAGCAAAAAAAGGAAAAGACAAATATTTTTATTTTCAGAGTTGTATAGTGACAAGTTACATTTACTCAGTTATATTTACTTAAGATACTTTTTGGAAAAACGTTTTTGTTGTTGTTGGTTTACTGCACCATACATTTTACTTTTACTTGAGTAAATCTCTGGATAATCTACCCAATGCGAGTAACTTCACTGCATGAAGAACAAACACATTTTAACCAAAAATGTATCATCTATACTTAGTCTGTTGTCAACAAGTATTTGTCAACAAATACTTATTCAACAAGTCTGTTGTGGAGAGTGTAATCTCTTCAGCCGTCATCTGTTGGGGTAGCAGCATCAGAGCCAGGGATTTAAAAAGGCTCAACAACCTGATAAAGAAGGTTGGTTCTGTTCTTGGGACAACTGTGGAACATCTGGAGATGATGATGCAACGAAGGATTCTTCATAAAATCCAAAAAATTATGGACAACCCTGAGCATCCTCTTCATGAGACTGTCATACAACAACAGAGTGTCTTCAGTCGGAGGCTTCTTCAGTTTCGCTGCAATACAGACTGCTACAGGAAATCCTTCCTGCCCACAGCCATCATCATCTATAACAACTCCTTAAAGAATTAATTATATGAGCTATACCAACACTTAATTTCCCTCTGGGATCAATAAAGTATTTTTGAATTGAATTGAATTGAATTAATCTATATCTCTATAATCTAACTTAAAGTGAGACCTCTTGTTTGAGCAAAAGCTATGTTGTTCTAATGTTAATTTGGCTCTTTTCTTGTTTTGCCATTTAAACATCATGAAGCTTACAATAAAAACCATATATTCCCTGGAAGTAGTTTACCCTGTTCTAACGTGTGCTGGATATATATTCTATAAGTATTAGTTTCATACTTTTTATATTTGTTATTCCATAACTGTGTCATTTCTTTGAATAGATAGATAGATAGATAGATAGATAGATAGATAGATAGATAGATAGATAGATAGATAGATAGATAGATAGACAGACAGACAGACAGACAGACAGACAGACAGACAGACAGATAGATAGATAGATAGATAGATAGATAGATAGATAGATAGATAGATAGATAGATAGACAGACAGACAGACAGACAGACAGACAGACAGACAGACAGACTTTTAGTTTAGTAAAAAAATGCCTTGAAGTAGTGCTACACTTACTTGAGAACAATTCTGCGTGCTCTACTCACCTCTGGTTATTTTTGGAACATAAAATACTGTGGTTATTGTTGCGATCGAAGTTTATTAGGTAGTTGGTGTAGTTTCATGCTTGAAACACTAGAGGATGGCAATGTGCGCTGAAATTGTTACTTGGGGTAGGATTCGAGTCAAATACGGTTGCTACATGAACACACTTTGCTGCTGTGGGATAATTCGTTTTTCTGTTGGGACTGGGATGGATCTTTATTGTAGGCTACCTTTTGTTATCATTCCTTTGCATCGAGCCATTCTTTTCTTGGGCACCGAGATGTTTAGTTGGAAGAAAACAGATTTCTGAATCTGATCGTTTATTTGGAATAGGATTAACTAACTAAAATGTGGGCTAAAAGACGTTATGCAACTTAAAGGTAGGCCTATGTATTATTGCCTCCCATTCCCAGAGTCAGAACAGCTGGCGGAGGAGGCTGCGTCTCCTCCTCTTCCCCGCCCGCCCTCCCTCCATCCCTCCCTCCCTCCATCCCTCCCTCCATCCGTCAGCCTCCCCCTCTCAGGCAGCCTGTTCTCTGCTCTCCACTCCTCTCTCCTTCAGATGACCAGCGTCGCAACTGGGCGATGCACCTCCAGGACAGCCTCTGTTTCCCTATTTGTGGACGACTTTAAAAATTCACATCACTCAAAAGCTGAGTGAATTTGAATCTCTCGTTTTTATTTTCAGCTGTGTAATTCTGACAGAAGCTATTTCTTCGACAAGGTTTTTTGGTTACCTACCTGAAAACTGAGCACTTGGTTCGCTGCAAGAGACACTTATTCTAGCTTTTATTTTATTTCGAAAAGAACTGGTTTACAACGGACAACTCACCGGGAGATGTTACAAGGAGAGCCACACAAACTGGCTTGATTTCTTTGATTTTTGTTCTTGAAGACGTCGACTGCATCTCCTGACAAACTACAGAAGACGCTCTTAAAAGGTAAACAATAACACTCAATAAGTGGGCTACCTGATATTTTCCCATAACTATGTAAAATGCAAATCCAGTTTAAAGGTTGCATTGGAACTTTGATTTGTTTGACCAGTCTTGCCTTCTATGTATGTTTTTGTTGAGAGTTTCTATTTTATTTTATCCAAAGGATGAAAATCACTTTCACAGAGCCAATGAATGGCCTTGGATGCTTGTTACAGGCAAGGCAAGGGAAGGCAATTTTATTTGTATAGCACACTTTCAACAACAGGGTAATTCGATGTGCTTTACATGGTTTGGTGATTTAAAAAAGAGAAAAACAAAGAAAAAAACAAAAGATAAAAAAATGTAACATTGGAAATTAAAAGTCAATAAAGCAAGAGAGCATGAACACATTTGATACATATGACAACCATATGCCTTAACAATGTTATGCCTTAAAATTCTGGAAATTCATTCTTTCTTTAAAGAAAAGTAAAAAGAAAAGTTTAAAATGTAACTTTTTTGTTCACTTTCTGATTTTGTGAAATAGCAAGACATTTTGTATGGAAAAATGTGTCAAACTAACAGATTCTTCTAAAAATGACAAAGTGACTTGTTAACTTTTTATACTATCTGACCATGGATGAGGAGTTCCACAAGCTCGTATCCCCGGCCCACTAGTGTTGTTTTAAAGCAGAATAGAAGGTGTTGTTAATGTCAAAACAAAACAAAACAAAACAGCTTCTTGAGTAGAAGTGAGACCTTGTACACTGTTTCAAAAATAACCAAGCTTCAAAAATTCCATAAAGGGTGTAATAAGAGCATTTTTGCAAATGGAATGAAAACCCAGCCTTTTCGCTGTTTCACAGATCAGCAATACTTGGTCTCATTAACCTGTTACATCTACATAAAACACTCTTGATTAAAAAAAGAGTTACATTTAAGGTTTTTTTTTTATATGAGTTATAATTTTTTACACCCTGCCCGATTTATCAAAATCTAAATTCTTTGCATGGCTTCTGTTTGACTTACTAAAACAAAAAAAAAGAATGGTGTTGTGGGCTACCCCACAAAAGGTGGGAATCACCATACTACTTCACAGTTGTAAAACTACAAAGTGGTTAATAGATTTCAATTTTAAGATTTTATATAAAAGAACTTATTAAAAAGGATTCAATGTTTTCCAGGTTCTAATTATTCTAATATAACCTCAAGTGTACAAAACCACACACCATATTCAAATATCTCAATTTTTCTTAAATTTAGATGAAGTCAAACATGACAAACTGATTAAATGTATATTTAATCACATACGAAAGATGGATGTTTGTGAAGGTTTCAGCAGTTTTCACCATTAGGCAAGGGAAGGCAAGGAATTTTTTTATACCACACTTTCACAACTAGGTAATTCAAGGTGCTTTACATGATTAGGTGATAAAAGCTCTAAACAGATTGGTTTTTAGCCTAGATTTAAAAGAACTCAGTGTCTCAGCAGCTTTCCAGTTGTCTGGAAGTTTGTTCTAGATTAGAGGAGCATAAAAACTTAATGCTACTTCTCCATGCCTGGTTCTAATTCTAGGGATGCTGAGTAGACTGGAATTCGAGGACCTGAGTGGTCTGGGGGGTTGGTATAGTGACAATAGATCTTCAACATACTTTGGTGCTAAGCCACTTAATGATTTATAAACTAGTAAAAATATTTAAAATATATTCTTTAAGCTACAGGGAGCCAGTGTAAGGACTTTAGAATTGGGGTGATGTGCTCTACTTTGCTGGTTTTAGTGAGGACACGAGCAGCAGCATTCTGGATCAGCTGCAGCTGTTCAATTGACTTTTTAGGCAGACCAGTAAAGATACTGTTGCAGTAATCAATCGAGTAAAGATAAACGCATGGACTAGTTTTTCGAGGTCCTTTTGTGACATTAGTCATTTAATCCTAGAAATGTTCTTCAGGTGATAGAAGGCTGACATTATTATTGCCTTTATATGACCCTGGAGGTTTGGGTCTAGGTCCATTACTTCACCTGACCAATAATATGTGGTTAGAGTGAATATTAAGGTCAATGCAGAATACTAATTTCTCACCTCTAAAGGTCTCAGGCAACAAGTCGTGTGCACATTTTTGACTCTAATTAGTTTGTTTCTTTTACCCTTTATTTGGGATATCAGTTTAATCATACAACTTGTCTCACTTGCCGCACTGTCACACAACAACAAGATTCTGGATTTTATCCCAACTGGAACCTTTCCATGTGACTGGCATGTTCTCCCCATTCAGGCCTTGCTTCTTTGGTATAGAAAATAGATGGATGAATAGATACAACTTGTGCGTCTATTTGTGGCAGTTTGGCTGTCAAACACTGAAAAATGTCATTTTAGGGAAGTTTTTCTTTAACTAACCTCCTTTTATACATTAAATTATTTGCATGTCTTGGTAAAGTAGACATCTTTATTGTGATCCCAACCCTTATATGCCTAATGCACTTTTTTAAATCCAAACCTCTAGAATAGTATCTAGTGTATGTATACAGGTCAGTAGTCTTGTCACTAATGTTCATTATACAGGCAACCATGGACTTCCTCAATCTTTGACATCAACACTCTTGAAAATTTGAGCATCTCTTTAGAATGGTACATGGGAATTTTAGCTGGACTTATTCCCAAAAAGCAGGGTGTTTGTTGGGAATGACCTATGAGTTAATCAGTACCACAGAATTCCCCAAACTTTGCAACACAGTGGTCAAAGTCGGCTGGGTGGGGGTGATTCATGTAAAGCCAGAAATATGCAGGTTGCACGCTCCTTGCATCACCTCTCTAAAGCCTGGGCAGACACAGTTGTGTGGAACTTTCTTGAAGAACAAGACCCAAGCAAGTGCCTTTTCTGTCATTCCTCCACCTATCTATTTCACTGCCGTTGTCCAACTGCACTGCTACAAGAGGGGAATACTCCTCTTACTGTACATGTGGAATCTATCTGTCTTCGTGCATGTGCTTTGGATATTAGAATGCATACAATGTGTTCAGGGAAGTGATGGTAGCAAGTAAAGGGTCAGGGCAACGCAGAAGGAGGGAAAACTATATAAAGCAAACAAGACAAAAGAGAAGACGAGAAAAGCACTTGGAAGTAAGTCAACAAGTGAAGAAAGAAAGAAGAATGTAAGATTTAGGGAAGAAATATTGTGGAAGACAGCAGGGGATAAAAAATGTTTTTACAGATGTGACAAAATAGGCCTGTTTCCACTATCGGAACGTCTGGGCAATTTCAATGGACCTTTGCTGCATTCAGGTGCCTCCATTTCACCGAGCCTTCCTGAAAGGACCACTTTCCAGGCCATTTCGGTCACCAAACAAGTAACTGCTTTGGGGTATGTACTCGGAAATGGCGCAGTAGAGTTGCTTGGCGCGTCTTGTGGTTTACTCATGCTTATGGATTGTAACTTTGTGGGAAAATATATCACCAGATGTTGCTTTGTAAAATTGGAAAAGTTGTTGGCAAAGCAGTGTATAGCAAAATAGCCATCTTTGTTTCTTTCATTGACGATCTCACTCTATTCTCTTCTGTTATGGGTGTCACTCACTGCCGAAATGGTCACGATATGCTGACATCTTAGCACATTTCTTAAAGGGGCAATTGTGTATGGAGACAAGACAGCTGAGAAGACCGGGCCAGCATTCTTTCGCTGTCACCTTCCCCACTCCTAGAAATGTCTCGCAATTCGTCTAGTGGAAACGGGCCTTATGTAGTGAAAAGTTAGTGCCAAAAGTATTCTTTTCACATTTTATCATATTCCAACAAACCGATATTTATTGGGATTTTATGTGCTAGACCAATGACTAAATATGGTCTTTTTACCAAATAAAAATCAGAAATCTGAAAAGTCCTTTTTATTTAACACTTTAGAGAAATACTTTTACAGCAATTATAGCGACAACCTGTTTGGGGTATCTCTCTTCCAGGTTTTCACATCTAGTAACTCCAGTCTTTGACAAAGTTTCTTTTCAAATGCTAAAGCTCAGATTGGATGGAGAGCACACATAAACAGCAAGTTTCAAGTTTTGCCACCGATTTTTAACGGGACTTAAGTCAGGACTTTGATTTACGCCACTCTAACACAAGAATGTGCTTTGAAGAATATGCTTTGCATATGCTAAACCATTCCAACATATTTCAAACTGTTACAGGTATATTAAGGGTTGTTGTGCTGCTGGACAGTGAACCTCCACCCCAGTCTTACCTCTATTGCAGCCTCTAACAGTATTTACTTCTATCATCTCTCACCAATTTCCCTCTCTCTGCTGAAGAGAAGAATTCTCACAGCATGAAATAATTGAACTAGATGGGGATGAGGTGTTTGGGGTGATGTGCAGTGTTCTTTTTCATAAAGATTACATTTTTATCTAATGTAACCAGAGCACCTTCTTCCACATGTTTGCTGTGTCCCCTACATGGCTTGAAGCAAACTGCAAATTGTATTTTTTATGGCTTTCTTCTTACCACCCTTCATTGAAAGCCAGATTGTTGGAGAGCATGGTAATGGCTGTCCTGCCAACATATTATTCCACCTGAGCTGTGAATCTCTGCAGCTTCTCCAGAGTTACCATGACCCTCTTAGGGGGTTTGCATTTATATCACCTAAATTCTGCATCAGACATCTCCACAACTCTCTCTCTATCCTGGTAGCTGATTGGTCTACCTGAGGCTGTTTGTTCACTAATGTTCTCCACCAAACCCATGAGGCCTTCCCAAAACAGCTGTTCATATAATAGGATTAATGTATGTGGACTCTATGGCTGGTGGTTTCTGATGTAGTTAGTTGGACAGGATTTTATTTAGGAGTATCAGGGCAAAGGGTGGCTTAAAACATTTGATAACAATTTGATTTAATTTGACAATTCTGTGTTCTTTGAGTTGTTGTGTTTCAAAAAGTCCTTCTAAAATATATTTTCAAATAAAAGACATTTGGTATGTAGTCTTTGGCAAGACTCTACAAGTACTGAAACAATGTGAAGGAAGAAAAATTAGACGAAAGGCAAAGGAAAGTGATGATAGAAGAAGGAAGATAGACTTAAACATAGAAAACAAAAAGATTGTCAGAGCAGCTAAACTGGTAATAAGTAGTTGAAAAAGAGCTATCATGACATACTGTTCTCATCACTCTCCCTACTCCTCAGATGTCCAGTCCTCTGGTGGTCCCTAACCTGAAACCCCCTGTGGAAGCCCCCTGTGTGGCTGCTGTTGTTTCCATACTTTCCCTGCTGTTTGTACATGATGGGTTCAGTGGGTTCAGCCCAGCTATAAAAGCACCGCTCCCTTCTTTTTCTCCCCCTGCGGCACAGGACGGCGTTTGCAGGCCTCATGTTGGAGGAGGCCCTTTTTGCTTCTCCTCCTATATAACTCTTTTTGACTGTGTTTTCCTCTCCTTCCCTGGCTTGCTGGCTGGTTGTGGTAACAATTTTGGGCCCAACCCTGGACCCGACAGTCATTTTTCTCCTCTTAGTTTCAAACCACCAACTAACCACTGACTCCCTATACCCCCCCACAACCCCCCACCCCCCTCCTCCTCCATCTCAGGAATGTCTTATTCACCTCCTCTGTGCGTCTCCGCTCTCTCATTCTGACATGGTCAAAACTCCCATCTGTTTGCTCCTGCACCTGAACACCCGCGTGTCGACACAGTTCAGTTAACGCACAAGTTTTGAGACATAAAGCCCCCCATCAACTTGTGTCGACCACCTGTGAGGGCACACACACACACACACACACACACACACACACACACACACACACACACACACACACACACACACACACACACACACACATCCATAAACCTCCCTTTCTTCTCCCTCTCTTTTCCATTATCCTCCAGAGAGCCCAGAGACGGGGTCTTTGCTTCCAAACCAAACACAGACCAAATTCCAAAAACCCCAAATCAACACCCCCCCCCCCCTCCATCCCACCCTCCCACCCGTTCATATTTGCCTCTCCCCTCCCTCCCATTCCTGGGCTGGCGGTCTTTTTCTTCATTTAATCAACACACATTTTAGAATCAGCAAACCAAAAAATGTTAAAGTATAAAACAAACAAACAAAAATTAACAACCTGCATTTCCATTGTGTTTGAAAGCAGATAAGCCATTTTTAAAATCCACTTCTCTGACCATTGGAAAGCTATTCCCCTCTCAAAGGGAAAGGTACTACCATATATGGATGATGGTCTATCATCTGGAACAAGAGCATGTGACTACCAAGTTTTGAAAACAGAATAGGGATTGTTTTATTGACCAAAAATGCTTTTCTAAATGGGAAAAGAATGTGTGGACTCATATTGGCAACACACCAAAAGGAATGGAGTGAGCACCCTTACTATCCCCAAAGATCCTAAGCTTGACAAGTGGGTGAGATTTATGAACGTAAATAGTTAAAGAAGGCAGGTTTCTCCTCCCCCAACAAAAACCAACAACATAATCTCCCTTCAAAACACTTTTTAAGACAGTAGACATCTGGCCTTCAAGACAGAAAGCAAACCAAAGCTGAGAGATGTGGACACAACACAGTTGATGCTAGAATAACAACGGATAACTTTAATACAATCAGGAGCCAGATCACTAAGGCGACCACTGGTGTTTTTAAGCATAAATGTGAAGAAAATAGGATGTTTTACTATAGCTTTTTTCTTTTTGTGTCCAGTACTTTGTTCGTCAAAGTGTTCTAAAGTATGCTTGAAGTGACTTTTATGGCTAAACATGTTCTGAGAACTGCAGACAGATATATAGTTTATAAGGCATCACTGAGAATACTATACTGAGAATAATGTTTTCGAAGCTAGATCACTGCAATGCAGTAAAACTGTCACTCATGAAACATGGAATGATATAATGTGTAAAAAATCAAGACTTTCAGCTGCTTCTATTCTCTGTGACTGTTTAACGCAGTACGACATTGAAGAAAGGGACTGCTCGCACCTCTGCGCATCAGAGTAACAAGGTTGGTCAGGCCTGGAGCAGAAATGACAACATCTACACAAACGCAAGAGTATTATAACAAATTCATCAGCATTATGCATTGATGTACAGGTTCACTGGTTCAAATGTAACATTATCACTCCGTGGCAGTTTCAGCTCCACTCTTGATTGCCCTCTCTTCTTTCTTTCACACTAGTTTTTTTTTCTTCTTTTATATCTCTTCAAGTTTGGATCTGTACTTGAATATAATTATCATGAGCTACATGCCAGAACCTAACTGAAAAGTAGAAGTTGTTAGAAATTTTGATTTAGGATTGATTGTCAATCACAGATGGGTGCGGGGTGGCTCTGTGTTTTCTTGGTATCCGTACTGGATTATAATGGATCCATCCATCCATCCATCCATCCATCCATCCATCCATCCATCCATCCATCCATCCATCCATCCATCCATCCATCCATCCATCCATGCATCCATCCATCCATCCATCCATCCATCCATCCATCCATCCATCCATCCATCCATCCATCCATCCATCCATCCATCCATTTATTTCATGTAGTCTTTCTTTAGGCTTCGTCTATGTTTCCTAACTGAAAACAACAGTCAGGCTACAGTACACAGCTGGGATTGGTTATTTACTTGCTTGGCGCACACACACTCATGAGGAGACACATGTGCACATGCGTGCGTGTGTGCGTGTGTGTGTGTGTGTACGCACACGCATACACACACAGTGAAAATAAATCAGGTGAATCTGCTCTGCACATAGGAATGTGAGACACATGTGTTTATGTGTTCTGGGTCTGGATGACAGAAGGAATGAAAGAGGGATGCTAGGAAATAAAAAAGAGGAATGTGGAAAGAGAAAAACAAAAAGGCAGATCTGAATGGAAATGGTTAAAAAAAAAAATTACTAAAACTAGAGTTGTATCTGGGATTCAGGCTATTCTTGGCCTTGTTTGGCTCACCTGATAGTCGGATATATTTACTTGTTTCCTCATTCCAGATTTTATTTCCTCAACTTCTTCTGACCTTTTTCAGCGCAAAGACTTTGTTTAATTTATCCCTGCTCATTCTCAACTGTTTTTCTCATTTTGTTCTAATTTGCCTATCAAATAGAGAATGGCTGTAAATAAAAGCATCAGTGACAGGAGACAACCGTTGCCCCTCTAAATGTAAGAAAAGCTACAGAAGATGTGAGGAGAGTTCTGTTCTGTCTGCCAAATGGTTGGATGACAGAGTTGCAAAGAAGTATTGATGGTTTGCTCCGAAAAACACCCACCCAGCAATAATATGATTTGATTTATCCAAAAGTAGCATTCCACTGAGAAAATACATTTTAAAAAGATAAATAAACATAGGCCTGCTATTATTTCGAATTTTATGAGCGATTTTGGTATAGTTCTTGCAATCTGTGACCATTTTCTGTTGTTTAAAAGAAACCCTTGATACTAGGATAATTCAGGTTCAGGTAATCTAACCTTCACTTTTCCAATTTACATTGGCAGGGATTCAGCTTTACAAAGCAGGAGTATTAATACCTCTTACACATTTGCACAACTTTTTCAAAACCTTTGCAAAATCTTTTTTGCAAAAAAAATTTTATTGCCATTTTTTGTGATAGAGGAACACAGCGTTGCTCTATAACAAGAATTCAATTTAGTTTAATTCAACTTATTAATTTAGCACCAATTCACAACACATGTTGTCTTAAGATACTTTACAAAAAAGAAATTTTTTTACGTTAATTCAATAATGCATAAATAATTGGATTGGATTCCAGGATAATTATATTTTTATCTCCATCTTCCCATCAACATGACTTATTTAAAAGTGACTGTAGGCTGGCTTAATACAGCAAGTTTCAAAGAAGCACTGAATATTTGGGGAAGCGACTGTAATACAGGATGTTTGCTGTTAATATACATGTGTATCATCTCTCCTTTTGTTCTTTATTTTCTATTAAAAATATACTGCTAATCAACTGTTATTTGTGAGATGTTTCAATCAAGATTTAGACCTCATCACAGCCAAGACAATATGGTTCAAACCAGAACAGAAAAATAGAATAGAAACATCCTTTATTGTCCCACGGAGGGGAGATTCAGGGGCTGCAGCAGCAAAGTGACAGACAATCAGAGCTTGTAGATTCACACAAGAAAATATAAAACAACTGAATTAAAAATAATAATATACTGTACTGTAAGGTCAAATATGCAATACTAAAATACTATACAGATGTAAAAAAATATAAATGGCACACTCAGAGTCGAGAAATGGGACACTGAGCAGGATAATTTAAAAATATTTTTAGAAAGGGCTTTTCTATGTGTGCATTTAAAACAACAGACTGCTACTACTACAATTTACAAGAAGTAAAAAATAAAAACTATGCAAACAACAGAGATATGCAAATAACAGCAGAGATAATATTTGAGCGGTTAAAACCAGTGCAAATTACAGCAGGGATGTAAATTGTCATTGAGTTTGTTGGGAACAGTAATGGTTATACAGTCTTACAGCTGCTCGGAGCAAGGACCTATGAAAATGTTCCTTCGTGCACCTAGGATGCAACAGTTTGGCAAACTGTTATGCCATGGTTTAACTTCCTATTGTTTTAAAAAGACAAAACGATAACATGCAACTGATATTATGCGGATATAGATTAGTTTATTCATATAAATATTCATTCTTCAGGCAGCAGATTTAGTTATGGAGTTCTGCAGAGTTCAGTGCTTGGACCAATGCTTTTTACACCACACCCTTACTTGATATTATCAAACAGAGTGGCATGAATGTGTATTCCTGTGCATATGAGATAATAAAATATAATTTCCTTTAAAATTGTTTGGAATGGTTTCGGTGACCCTTTATTTTCCTCTAGGTTTTGCTCTTGTTCTGCTTAGTGACGTTACATAACACCGTGACCACCTCTCCTTGATATACTGTCTTTATTCGGATTGCTTTACATATGTGTAAATGCATTTAAAGCTGTCATAGCTTCAATTTTCGCCTTTCATAGTTGGTATCCATGTGCTGGTACTTTTGTGTCTCTTTGTGCCCCTTCCTGTGTTCTCATCTCCAGTCAGTCCAGGCAGATGGTCGCCTTTCCTGAGTCTGGTCTTTGCTTTTGTGTTCGTCTGTGTCTCTTTCCTGTTCTCTCTGCTCCAGTTGGTTGATGAAGATGGAGTCCTTCCCGAGTCGGGTTCTCCTGGAGGTTTCTTCCTGTTAAAAAGGAGCTCTCCTTTTTACTTTCGCCTGTCATCTTAAGCACATACTGTATATGATGGGTAACCAAACTGAAGTAGATGCTTCATTCGATCTGGTAATTTCCTTAGCTGTTGCAGATTTTAAAACTACTGATACTGACTTTGACTCTGTTGAATTAAGTTGGTTATTGTTAAATTGGGTTGTGTTGATTTGGAATTAACTGAACTGCAAGAGAATGAATAGTAGCATGTTGGATTGATTTGGTTTAAATGAAAACATCAATACACAAATACACAACAAATGGTCAAAACAACAGGTCAGGTAATAAGCAGGAGAAGAAAAATGTTAATGAAAACTGTACATTTCAGGTGGAGCACTCTTGAGCAAGAAAAGCAAAAAAAGAATAAATAGGGCCATGTGCTTGTCTGTGAGGTCCAAGCAGCTAGCGTCAAGCTTTTAAGTCTGGTTTTATTGGGTTTTTTATGCTCTTTGTTGTGGTGTTGCTTCAGTCTGATAACATTTAAGAGCAGCAAACTCTAAGTTTCTTAGTTTAGTTCATAAACGTTCTGCATCTTAACAAGTTATTATGTTGAAATGCCACTGGTTGTTTGCGGACTACCTTTTAGGTGTTAGAATTTTGTTGTTGTATTCTTTTGATAAACATAAAACATTTTGGCTTCATATGTTGTGGTTCATTTACATCTGAAGTTGGAACTTAGATCTGGGATGTCAACAAGCTCAATTATGTTCTAGTTCCAAGTTTAGAAACCATTGAGATTTCGTATGTGCAGTCACCAGGCTAACCACCTGGCCACCACCTAGCAATACAAGCTAATATTTAGTATGCATGTTGTACTTTTAAACACTGCAGCAACATCTTTACTCAAGGAGGTTTGCTGTTTGGAATATTTTAATGAGATACAATTTTTAGAAGTGCAAATGTACCACTTTTCTTTCTTTCTTTTTTTACTGGTTTTTACAAAACCCAGGTGATCTGTGTGAAAAAAAGTAAGAAAACAATTGGACCGGAACATAGTATCAACACACTTTTGTCAACCCACAATTGTCCATGGTTCCTTGGTGACACCTTGTCTATTGCAACAAACTGATATCCATTTACTTTAAATGTGTAAACAATTTAAATTGACCATTTTTCAGGTTGAGTCTGTTTTGTCATTAAAATTTGTGATGGTTTTCTGGTTTCTGCTGATTACTGTTTAGGTTTAGTTTGATTTAAAATGGTTAGTTCTTTCTTAATTTGATTCAGTTCATGTTTTATAGCTTTTCTGTTGGACAATGTAAAGTTTTTAAGTTACTTTCTCTGCTTTTTAAATGTTCAGAAGGTCAGTAAAGACAAAACTTCATTCTGAGGAAAAATAGGCCCCTTCTTGTCAGGTTACTCCCCCACTCCTCTGGCCCTGACAACCTCCGCCACTCCCTTTCTAAGGGGTGAAGACGCCAGTGTCAGTGTGAGACAATCTACAGGCTCTACTGGTGACTATTGCATACTCGGTCTGCAGAGTTGCATCATTTAGCACTGTTAAGATGCAAGACAGCCAGAGGGAGAGAGGGTGGGAGGGAAGTACTGAGACAAATAATGTGAAAAGTGTGTGGTGAGGAAAGGGTGGGAGTCCATGTCCTGTGATTTCTGTTTGAGGTTTTCACCCCCTCTTTACTCTCTTGGTTTCCTGTACCAACCATATTTTACGTCATGAGTGAAGGTCAACATCCTGAATCCTGGCATTGACATCACATTGTGGATCAGAGCTGACATAATACATTACAGCCCTCTAATACCACGGTTCTCTCACTGTTCCAGAAGTACTATTGATGGGACTTGTCCACTTCCTTTAGTGGTAGTCAGCAGACGTCTTTGCAGTGCAAGGGTGAATATGAATGAATTTTTAAAAATATAGAGCTAAAGGGCCCAAACAGCCAAAAAGTTATTTGTTTAAGCACATTGTTGTTTGGCATATCAGAACCTTGAGTGAGAAGTACAGTGGGGAATATTAGAAATTGTCAAAATGTATATCTGGGAATTACATCAAATCCAAATTAACAGTGTTTGAGTTGAACTTCAAAACCCGGTGGGATCCAGTAGTTTATATGCTGTTAAGCTTATTACTGTTAGCGTCGCAAACCTGGCACATTCATTTTCTTTCAAACACTAAATCAATATGTTTAGTGATGGAAGTTGTAGGAGTGTGTAAACAATTTATAGATACAAATTATGTGGGGTGCGAAAAATCAGGCTTTGTTTGTTTTTTTTGGCATCGATAACAACATTTTATTTGCATAGGCAGGTAGCCGTATTGGATTTCGCGGTCAGGGTGCCGGTGAAAAACCCCAGACTAGAATTTCAGATTCTTTGGAGCTTTCTGGAAACTTCAACTTCTGAATTTGCCTGAGTTTTTGCAACTAGTTAAGGATTGACAATATAACAATATTTTTCTGCCTTCATTTTGAGATGACAGTCAGTTTCTCTAAAAGCGTTTTCAAAAGACACTCCATGCCAGCACGGTGTTTCCTATGACTGCGCTGTGGCGGCATGGTGAGACGCTAATGTTGTAGCCTAGTATTCGTGCCAGCATGCTTTTTAATAATATTTCTGCAATATCGCTGTAATGCTGGACTTATGAATGAAGATCACGCCTTTCCACAACAGAGTGTGATGTCATGATGATGTGTGGAATCTGCGCTGAGCCCAGGCAAAAGTATTTAAAATGCAAGTAAACATGGGGAGTTTGTTTAGTATTTGTAAACTGTATCGGCTGAAATGGCAAACCGCATTGATGCAGAGCTTCTGGCCTTTACAGCTGAAGATAAGATTGCCAGACAGTTCATGGGAACTGTGAAGAACCGCCACTTTTTGGAGCGGTTTGCAAAAAGACTTGAGCAACGGGGCTTCAATTGGGATAAAAACAAGTTACGTCCAAGCTATGGTAAATGGACTGAACTTATATAGCGCTTTTCTAGTCATACTGACCACTCAAAGCGCTTTACATTGAAGCCACATTCACCCACTCACACTCGCATTCATACACCGACACCCAACATGGCTCGGTAGGACGATGTTTTTTGGGGTTAAGTGCCTTGCCCAGGGGCACATCGACATGTGACTGGAGGAAGCTGGAATCGAACCTACGACCCTCCGATTGCAAGCCAACTCTACTCTACCACTGAGCCACAGTCGCCCTTATGTCTGTTTATCACGGACAGTGACGGTTTATACACAACCCTGAACATTGACTGCCCAGACACCACCCCCACAGGCCCCTTTATCCCGCCATCATGTAATCTTTTGTGAAAAACGCCTGATTGTGCCACATTGCCACCACAGGCTGAGCACCGAAAGGCTCACTGATGCCAGCATTGATGGCGGCACTGATGGCGGCACTGATTGCGGCATTGTCTTTTGAAACGGCTCAGTCTCAGACCAAAGGTTGGAGCAGTAGATGCATCAGCAACAATGCTGCTGCTCTGGTCTGTTGCTAAACTCTTGATTTAGTAATCTGCTGTGGTTCCAACTCTCACCTATGGCCATGAGACATGGTTCATAACTGAAAGAATGACATCACAAGCAGCTAGAATGAGCTTCCTCTGTAAATTTTAGCCGTAGAGATGAGGGGTGAGAAGCTGTCTCGTCTGAAGGAAGCTAGGAGTAGAAGTACTGTTCTTCTACACTGAATGGAACCATTTGAGGTGGTCTGGGCACTTGATCAGAATGCGTCCTGTGCATGTTAAATTGAGGTTTTCCAAGCATGTCCCTCAGTTAGAAAACCCTGGGGAAAACCTGGAACTTACAGATTGTTCTTCTACCCTGGAAATGTCTTGGAATCCCCCTGTGAAACAATCTTTTGTTTTTGTTCTTTTTCCATCAATTCCTGAAAGTCAGAGGCCATAGTTCTTAACAAGAAAATGGTGGACTGCTTCCCTTAACTCATTGTTGAATGTTCTCCTCAAACAGAGAAGCTCAGGTGTCTTGTTGTCTTGTTCGCAAATGTTGTTTGCATGGTGTCTGAGATTAACTGAAGGATAGGGGGTTTATCTACAGTACTGAAAGACACAGGTGAGTCAAAAAGTGAAGCCTTAATTTACCAACCTGCCCATGTTCTAACCCTCAATATGTTTATGACATATGGATTATGGTGGAATGATCCTGGATACAAGTGGCTGAATGTAGTTTTCTCTGTAAAGCAGTTAGGGATTAGATCAGAGAAGAACTGGGGCTTCTCTGCTTCAAAAGGAGTGGAGGTAGTTCGGGAATTTGATCGGAATGCCTGTTAAACGCCACCCATTGGAGGTTTTCCATGCAAGATCAACTAAGAAGAAGAGTCATATATTTACCCAGATTTCGCTGGAGAGAATAGACTTGTTTCCACTATCGTAAGTTTAGGGTAACTTTACCGGACCTTTGCTGGATACCTGTCTCCACTTCACTCGGTTGGCTGATAGGGCCGTTTTCGGGGCCATTTCAGGAACCAATTGTTTAGCAGTCTTGAGGTATGTACTTGGAAATGATATGGAAAAGTCGCTGGGCGGGGGCTGTGGTTAAGTCATGCTGATTGGTTGCAACTCAGGGAAATTATATCAGCAGTCCTCGCCAAACAGCCGGCTTTATAAAATTGGAAAAGTTGCTGGTGAAGCAGTGTATAACTACACATAGCAAACAGAAACGCAGCAATCATCCCTGCTTCTTCCATTGTTGATATATTGTTATTCTCTGCTGCTGTGTGTGCATTTTGGCGCTGGTCAGTGTTGCTTCTTGCTGCTGAAATGGTCATGATATGCAGACGTCTTACCAAATTCCTTAATGGGACAATTTTGTATGGAGACATGGCGGCTGAGAAGACCAGGCCAACAGATTTACCCCATCAGATCAAGATGCGGTAAAATTATCCTAAAGTTCAGATGGTAGAAATGCGCCTGATATACGCTGTTTCTGAACTGGGAACATCTTTGGATCCCCAGAATGAGTGAGTGGAAAGTGTCATTGGGGAGGGGGATGTTGGGGATTCCCTAGTAGAACTGTTACAGCTGTTGTCATGCCGCACTAATAACCCTCTCCTCATCGTTGTCCTCACCTGTGTCTCTCCAATCATCCACACCTGATTCTCCTCACCTCCTGCCTTTAAAACCCGTCACTTCCCTTCACTCAGCGCCGGATCATTGTAGATGTCTCCATGGTGTGTTGTCCTGCTGTTACCCGTCCTGCTCATCCGATGTCCTGTCTCTCAGTTCCTCCCGTCATCATCATCACCTCCTCCACCAACAGGAGAATTCAATAATCATCCTTACACATTTCCTCGGCTTCTGCTTTTGGGTCCTTGCACCACACCTCAACTCCTGACTGCTGTAACCCAATCTCAGAGAACTGAATGGATGGATGGATGGATGGATGGAAACCTAATCCAAACAAACGAACTGAAAAGTTCTAGTCATCTAGCCATACAGTTTTAAAATGACTGCCAACATATGGTGGTACCTCGAACGTTGGCATGAGGGTTTTTGACACCATATGGAAGCCAGTGGTCCAACACATTCCATTGAAGAAGAAGAAGTAGAGGTGGTTTAGGAGTTTAAATACCTCAGAGTTCACCTGGACAACAGACTGGACTGGAGACTGAACAGTGAAGCCGTCTACTAGAAGGGACAGAGCAGACTGTACTTCTTGAGGAAGCTGAGGTCCTTCAAGGTGTGCAGGAAGATGCTGCATATCTTCTACAAGTCTGTTGTGGAGAGTGTAATCTCTTCAATCATCATCTATTGGGAGCAGCATCAGAGCCAGGGACTTACAAAGGCTCAACAACTTGATAAAGAAGGCTGGTTCTTTTATGGGGATGACTCTGGAACCTCTGTGATGATGCTAAGAAGGATTCTTCATAAAATCAAGAAAATTATGGGAAACCTTTAGCATTCTCTTCATGAGACAGTCATACAACAACAAAGTTCCTTCAGTCGGAGGCTTCTTCAGTTTCGCTGTAACAAAGACCACAGCAAGAAATCCTTCCTGTCCACAGCCATCATGATCTACAACAACTCCTTAAATAATTAATTAGTATGAGCTACAACAACACTTAATTTCCCTCTGGGATCAATAAAGTATTTCTGAATTAAATTGAATTAAATTCAGAAATCGGATGTATTGCAAAAAAATATCTTACGATGGAAACAACGCACCACTTTTTTTTGTCTTGCATGACTGATCTTTTTCACCTTTTTTCTCAGTGTTTAAGGAAGCCAACCCCTGCACGATTTCCATCATGTTTCACAGCCCCTCTCAGTGCTGCTCCTTACCAACCATTGTTTCCTTTTGTTTTTGCCCAGTGCTCTTCAACCAGGTATCCGATTTCAATGTCTCGTGCAGACACTTCATCCTTTATAAACGGCCTCTTTCTTCTTGCCTCTATGTGCCTTCAGATCACAAACGCAAAGCCTCCCGTGATCCTTGCAATTGCAGGGACGTACCAAAATTCCTTAAAATTACGTACAGTGTGAAGGTCAAAGAACATCACTCCTAAAAATTGAAAGTTAACTTTTTTATGGTTTGATGGGCTGCTGTTGATCCCAGTCTCCCTTGCCCTTCTCAGCTCACAGATAAAACAATCCTGACAATTTTTGTTCTACATTCCTTTTTATAGAGTTCTGACAAAGTATTTAGTCTCATGAAATTGGAAAAACCACTTTAATGGATGCCCCTCACCTCACATAAAGCAATAGGCAAAGCTGTGAGAATACACACGATTTCAAAAGAAAGGCACAAGAAACTGGAAAGGAATGAAAGAAGGGAGTTAAAATGCACTGGAGAATAAAGTATGTTGAGGGGGGGGAACAGGGAACAGGAGAGGTATGCTCTGCTGGTGAATTGGGAGAGGAAAACCGCAGGAAGGAGTTAAAGGCAGGGACGACAAGAGAGGAGGGAGTAAAAAAAGCAAGGGAGAGGCCAGACCAGGGCAACCATGGAAGCAAATGTTTCCTGTGAGAAGAGGAAAGCTGATGTGTGTTGTACCTGTGCTTGGGTCTGAATACATCAAGTCTGATATGTCATGGATGTTTTAACTGTGCTTACATGTCAATAAAATGATCAGGTGCTTAGTAGTGTGTTACAGTTAAATTTGCACAGGTTTCTATAAATCTCTGCACTTAAAAGGGTCGAGCTCTTAGAGTTTGTAGATGTATATTTTTTACACACCTCATTGCAAATACAGTTTGTCTAAAAGCAAGTCTTTATATAGTCCTAATATGTGTTTTTCTAGGAACGGAGGCGATTAGACATGTTGCAGAATCACGGGTCAATGAGGGGAAAACTGCTGGAAGTCTTGCCGGCATGGCGTGACTGGTCGGTGTGCGTGCCTGGACGCATGTGGCTAAGGCCTTACAGTATATGTGCATGCCTTTATGGTGCTTCCAAACAGCAGTCCGTATGTGACTGTGTGCATGAGAAAAGTCAGTGAGGTTGGAGTGGAATGAGAAACCAGAGTGGTGGAGAAGTTGGCAAGCAAGCAGCAGGACCTAAACACTGACTTCATTGTGGTTTAGCCTCTGCCTTATATTCTGTGTCAGTGATTGTGGAAGAATTTGTGGCGACAGCGAGTTTGGGAGCCGAGGGAGGAGGTGGGCATGTGACTGGAAGGGTTGCTGGTCCGAATCCAGCCAGTAAAAGTAAATCAAGAATGTCTTCGCTGCCAGCTGTCATTAGGGAGCCATGCAGCGGGACACCAAATTGAGGTTTAGCAGCTGTGTCACAAAAACTACGCTCAACCCGTGTCTGGCGCCATTTAAGAAGCAAACACTGGCTGAAAAACTTCTGTCCAGAAAAAACAGATGCCTGCTGAAACTTTTCCACTTGGGGTGCAGGGTTTCAAGTAAAAGTAAAAAAAAAAAGTTTTGCTGGCAAACATTGGCCCACCGAAAGAAAAGAAAAAACAATAAAAGCTCAAATCTCAACTTTGTTTCCTTGAGTTTTAGAAAGACTGGATTGTTGCTTCTCTGCTTTGCCTTGTTGTTCTTGTTGTGACGTTCCAACATGGAATTTGGAATAAACATCTGAGTGTAATCTAAAGTTGGCATGGTGAAATAGGCTGCATTAGTCAGCAATGTGAGCAATGGTGGACAAATGAGGGTTTTTTCCTCTTTAGATGTGTTATTTTGTAATTTTGTTTTCTTCTTTACCTTATAGAAAATATGCATGCTGATGGGTTATATGATTAAATCTTATCTGCTCTGGAATAGCTTTCGTTTTGAGGAAGAGAGGTTAGAATTGTGAATGAATACCTGAAATTGTGTTTTGTATTGTGTTTCCATAAACATTTCCCCCCTAAAAGTATGTACAGTGAACCCTTAATCTCCCCTGGGCTGTTCCTTGTGTGTGTACCAGGTGGAGTGCTGCGTTTGTAATGATGCTGAGTTTGTTGCTCCCCTTCAGCCTACCACTTGCAGGAGTGTTGCAAAGTGTGTGTGAGGGCAGGAATGTTGCCTTTGATAAAATAAAAACCTGTTATTTCTCTTTGCAACAGAAATGTAATCTGGAATTTCTTTGCAGAGTCCTCTCTCTATAATTAATGTGCAGTTTCTTCTAACTCTGTGCAAAATGTAACCCTAATGAGTTTGTTATTATATTTCAGGGATTCATACATTCCACATTCTCTCACTTTCACAGCAAAGGACAGATTAAATAGAAAGTCTGATGGTGAATGAATTCCAGTGTTCTGCAACTTTATCTTCAGATTGTGTTTTATAGAGGTTACTTCCTGAAACAAAATTAAATTAATTCCAAATTCTGGGGAAAGTTCTAACATTAAATGTGCAGGTTGAACTTATCCCCAAAGAAGATTGTACTCTGATATCTCTCAAACCTAAAATCAGAAAAAATCCACTTCCCTTTCTTGTTTCACTTTCTTTAACATACTGTAACATCAATCCATCCTGTTTCCATTCCCACTTATTTCCAGGCTAACTGGTGCCTATCTATAGTGGTCATTGGGTCGAGAGGGGAATTACACCCTGGCGTCTATGTGTTTTCATTAGTTTTAATACCTTAGAAAATCTGTCAGTACAACTAAAGAACATACAAACCAAGGTGTACACAGTGGAAAATACTTTTTTTATACAGCAGAAACAAATTTAGCTATTCAAGTATTTTCAAAACAATACCCACCTAATTCCTCAATCACAGACATTGGCAACTTCTGTTCTGGCATTTCTAAATGTAAACATCTCCTAAAAAAGATGCGAGAACATCAATGTCTAAATCTTAAATGGCATAAAAATCTCAGAATTAGAATATAACATGAAACCAATAAAACAAGGATTTTAAATAGAGAAATGTCAGACTTCTGAAAAGTATAATCATGCTGCATATGTACTTGGTTTGGGCTCCTTTTGCATCAGTTACTGCCTCAATGTGGCATGGCATGGATGCTATCAGCCTGTGGCACTACTAAGGTTTTATGGAAGACCAGGTTGCTTCAATAGTGACCTTCAGCTCTTCTGCATTGTCCAGTCTTATGTCTCTCATCTTTCACTTGGCAATGCCCCATAGATTCTCTATGGGATTCAGGTCGAGGGAGTTTGCTGGCCAATCAAGTACAGTAATCTCATGGTCATTGAACCAGGTTTTGGTACTTTTGGCAGTGTGGGCTGGTGCCAAGTCTTCTTCTTCTCTTTCGGCTTTTCCCTTCAGGGGTCACCACAGCAAATCATCTGTCTCCATTTAGTCCTATTATCTGCATCCTCTGCCCTCACCCCAGCTAACTTCATGTCCTCTTTTCTAATTCCAGTCTACTCAACATCCCAAGAATTAGAACCAAACACGGAGAAGCAGATTTCAGTTTCTATGCTCCTCTAATCTGGAACAAACTTCCTCCATTCATCAGGCATCTTCTCACTCTTCAAGATCTTGTTGAAGAACCTAGTCAAAAACTCTACTGCCACCTCTCCAAGGCACTTCCATACATCCACAGGCATGTCATCAGGATCAGCTGCCTTGCCCCTCTTCAAAGCTTTCGTCACTTCATTCTTACTAATCTCAGCTACTTCATCAGTTATTCAAAGTACCCTTTCTATCTTCCCATCACACACTTGGCTCCTGTCAGTATTTCCATGCCTATCTTTAATCAACATAACCTGTTGCATATCCTTTCCATCTCTATCTCTCTGCCTTGCCAACATATAGTAATCATTCTCTTACTGTCTAACCTACGTTACAGGTCATCATACGCCATTTGTTTGGCCTTTGCCACCTCTACCTTCACCATACACTGCATTTCCATGTACTCCTGTTTTTTCTCCTCAATCATCTCAGTGTCCCACTTCTTCTTAGCTAACTTCTCTCTCTGTATATGCTCCTAGCCTTTATTGTTTCACCATCAAGTCTCCTTATCTACTTTCCTCCTTTCAGATGGCACCCTAGGGAACCCTCCTACCTGTCTACCTAATCACATTAGATGTGGCTGTCCAGTCATCTGGGAGCACCTTATGGCCACCAAGAGCCTGTCTCAACTCCTTCCTCCTACCTGTCTACCTAATCACATTAGATGTGGCTGTCCAGTCATCTGGGAGCACCTTATGGCCACCAAGAGCCTGTCTCAACTCCTTCCTCCTACCTGTCTACCTAATCACATTAGATGTGGCTGTCCAGTCATCTGGAAGCACCTTATGGCCACCAAGAGCCTGTCTCAACTCCTTCCTGAAAACCTTTCAACACTCTTCTTTTTTCAGTTTCCACCACCTAGTCCTCTGCTCTGTCTTTGTTCTCTTCACCTTCGTCACCATCAGATTCATCCTACAGACCACCATCCTATGCTGTCTAGCTACACTCTCGCCTACCACTACCTTGCTGTCACTAATCTCATTCAGATCACAACGTCTACATAAGATGTAGTTCAACTGAGTGATCCTACCTCCACTCTTATAAGTCACTCTATGTTATTACCTCCTCTGGAAGAAAGTATTTACAACAGCCATTTCCGTCCTTTTTGCAAAGTCTACCACCATCTGTCCTTCTTCGTTCCTATCCTGGATACCAAACCTGCCCATCACTTCCTCATCACCTTTGTTCCCTTCACCAACATGTCCATTAAAGTCTGCACCAATCACCACCCTCTCAACTATGCGAATGTACTGCATCAAATCATCTAGTTCAGGGGTTCCCAATTCCGGTCCTCAAGGGCCAGTCTCCTGCATCTTTTAGTTCTCTGCCTGTTTCAGCACAACGGAATCAAATTATGGCCCATTAGCAGGCCTCTGCAGAACTCTCACATGCTGAGGAGGTAGTTGGACCATTTGAATCAGCTGTGTTGGAGCAGAGACACATCTAAAACTGGCTGGAGACCAGCCCTTGAGGCCCGAAATTGGATACCCATGATCTAGTTCACTCCAGAATTTCTGCTTCTCTTCAAACTCAGATCCTACCAGTTGGGCATAACCACTAGCAACATTGATCATTATTCCTTCCATTTCAAGCTTCAGACCCATCAGCCTATTTGACACTATTCACTTCCAGAACGTTCCTAACAAACTCTTACTCCCTTTCTCTTTCCATCTATACCATTGTAAAACAACTTGAACCCTTCTCCTAAGCTTCTAGCTTTGCTGCCTTGCTACCTTTCCACCTGATCTCCTGAACACATAATATATCCACCTTCCTTCTCTGCATCATGTCTACCAACTCTAGCTTTACCTGTTGTAGTCCCAACATTAAAAGTCTCCACTTTCAATTCCATACTCTTGAATTAACTCTTCTCTCTTTGCCTAACAACACACCTTCCTCCTTTCCTCCATCGACCAACAATAGTCCAATTTCCACCGGCACTCTTTGGGTCAACAGCACCGGTGGCGGTCGTTGTTAAGCCAGGCCTTGACCGATCTCTTGTTTGTGATTCGCATATTTGATTTGCCATAGCTTTTACGTCGGATTCCCTTTCTGACACAATCCTCTGCATTTTTCCGGACTTGAGACTGGCACAAGAAATCACTCGCTTGTGACCCCTTATGGTTGCATTTGTGGGCAGGTGCCAAGTCCTGCTGGAAAATATAGTCAGCACATCCATAAAGCTTGTCTGTGGATGGAAGCATGAAATGCTCCAAAATGCCCTGGTAGATGGCTGCATTGACTCTGGACTCAAGAAAGCACAGTGGACCAACACCAGCAGATGACCTGGCTCCCAAAATCAGCACAGACACTAGAAACTTCACACTGGACTTCAAGCATCTTGGATTGTGTGCCTCTCCATTCTTCCACCAGACTCTGGGACCTGTTTCTGGGTTCTGTTTTCATTGCCATCTCAGGACTGCAGCAGTGGGCGAGGAAATGGACAGGCTCAGCGTAGCAAAGTTCCAGTGAAAAACCAGTCATTACTTACCGACTTTTCTGACATTACAGATGCCAATGCTGGAGCCAGTATCTGACCCACTCTTTCTCCCGTTGTTTGCCGACCTTTTACCATAAATGTTGTTCATTTCTGCAAACCACTTCCAGTGCCTGCTGTCTGCCCACTCCAGCCATTGTGGTCCTTCACGGCCCAATATTTGCTCTTTATTTTTTTTTAGTTTCCCCCAGCAATGTTTTGAAATCCGCTGTAAGCCAAGCATCGCCATTCTGACCCTTCACACTCACACCGCCATGCCAATCAGTGGCCACCACTACGCAGGTAGGAGTGAGATTGATATCACTTTACCGGACCTATCAGTCCATAGGTGGACTGATCGGACTGAAGCAGAGGTAGTCCGGAATAAGGGGTCGGCTTGGCCCAGACAAAGGTAGTGGAAACACGCTAAATATGTGCTGACCTAACCCGGGCCACTCTGAGCCGACCCTACTGGGAAAGGGACATTGGTTTCCAAATGAGATGCAAAATGTGCAGTTCTTTTGTTCTTTAGACTAGGTAAGACATTTCTGACATTGTTTGTTGATCAGGAGCGGCTTGACAAGAGGAATATGACATTTGAAGCCTATGTCCAGGATCCGTCTGTGTGTGGTGGTTCTTGATGCACTAACTCCAGCCTCAGTCCACTCCTTGTGAAGGTCCCCAACACTTTTCAATGGCCTTTTCCTGACAATTCTCTCCAGGCTGCGCTCATCCCTGCTGCTTTTACATCTTTTTATTCCACACCTTTTCCTTCCACATAACTTTCTATCAATGTGCTTTGATACAGCACTTTGGGAACACCCAACTTCTTTTGCATTTACATGTGGAGGCTTTCCCTCCTTATGGAAGGTGTCAAAGATGGTTTTCGGCTCAACTGTCAAGTTAGCAGTCTTCCTAATGACTGTGATTCCTACTGAACTAGACTGAGAGACCATGTAGAGGCTCAGGAATGCAGGTGTTTTGGATTAATAAACTGATTAGAGTCTGCCACTTTGAGCCTAATATATTGAACATTTTCACAATATTCTAATTTTCTAAGATTTTGAATTTGGGGGTCTAATAAGCCATAATCATTGAAATTCTAACAAATAAAGGCTTGAAATCTCTCACTTTGCATGTAATGAGTCTGTATCATATATTAGTGTCACCTTTCAAGTCCAATTACTGAGATAAATGAACTTTTGCACAATATTTACATTTTTCGAGTTTCACCTGTCATATCAGTCACTTCATCTGTCAGAAATTGGGGGTTGATCTGAAAAATAGGATTCTGATTAGCTACAGTGGGATATATGTCTGCTTTGTGAACTCTGCTGTTAAAGACAAGAACCCAAGACGTAAAAACAAAATAAAGGTTGGTATTGATGCGAAGCGTTCAAATGTACACTTTCAACACATGCTCGTTAAAGTAAAGGGATTGCTGCAAAGTTAGTGACTTGGTGCAATTAGCTGGGCTTCCCAAACAGATTAGTTTATGATTGGACTGATTTAAGAATACAATCCTGTACACATAAACTGGATCTTTTAGTTTCATAAAGAGCCCTCTTTTCTTTCCTTTCCATCTTCTTTGCCTTTCCAAATCTTTCTTCCTCATGTTCTTCCTTCCTACCTCATTTTCTTCTTTTTCTTTCCTCTCTCATTTTGTTCCTTCCTTCCAAGAGTCCATCGTTATATCTTACCTATGTTCGTTCTGACCTTCTTTGTGTCCTTCCTCCCTTCCGCCTTTGTGTTGTTTTCTTTCTCTCATATGTCCTTCTCATTTTCTTTTTTCTCTTTTCCTGCCTTTCTTCTTTCCTTGTGTCCTTTGCTCTGCCATTTGTTGCTTGTGTCCTTTCTTCTTTCCTTCCCTTCTTGCACTGTATTTTATCCTTTCTTCTTGTGTTACTTGTATCTTTCCTTCTTTCTTTGTGTCATCCTCCCTCCCTCCCTCCCTCCAATGTGTCCTGAGACCTCTGGAAATATCCGTAATATTCACATGAAAGCTGTGTTGGAACCTTGTATGAATGACCAGAGGCAGCTCAGAAAGTGGTTCCTCTTTGTGGATTTAGGATGGAACTGTTTTGGGAAGCATGTTCAAGACACACCTATATAAAAAGGTGGTGAATATTAGATTCCAAACAGTTCTTGGCAATATTATTAGTCTTAACACTGGTACTTCAATAGCAAAAGATTGTTTTTGCGGTGTTCATGTGACTAAGTTGTTTTGTCATAGGACCAAAAGTCATTTTGGGAAACAACTTCCCTCTAATTGATCTTTTTGAAAGTAAATACATAGCACGTGCAGCTTAGTGTTATAACCTCACTGTCCATGAAGTAAAATATAGTTTGTGTCATCTTCTGCCTGCATACGAAGAATGACAACTAATAGGATTAATGAAGAAACGTCACCAAGAAGTAATGTTGTTAGGTTAAACCCATCAGAGCTGTCAGCTTTTCCATCAGTTGCCAACCATTTATAAAGCTCTCCTACAGGATTTTTCCACATTACTGCAGTTTCATCCCTTTTGGTTTCTTTCTGCAACCCTTTCTCTTTGAAACAGATATCCAAATCTTGAGTCACTCTGTTCAACAAGAGCACAAGGGTTGTGTCATGGACAGAGAGCTTTCTGACTCATGCCTCAGTTGCAGAGTTCAAAGGTCAGAAATAAAAACACTAATGTGAAATCTTGTTTAGCCTCTCAAGAGCAGACCACAGAAATGCAGAGCAACAGTTTAATATCACAATTCTCAGTAGGTTTTCCTTTAAAAACAGAACAAAGACTGACTTAAGAGAGAGATGTGTTTCTCTAACATTTATCCCTAGAAGAACTCAAACCTTTCTCGGAAGTGGACTTTTGTGACAATCATAAAGAGTGAAATTTTATTATTTACTTGCGAAATAATGTAGGTCAATATGTTGTTAATCTTTGATCATTTATGCAATAACCTTATCTTTGGATTAATTGTATAATTTCTAGGAAAGCTCATAAACGACATGCATTTTTGCATATGTATATGCTTCCTGGAATATTCTGTCTGGAGAGTTTTATTGTTTCTGTTAAAGACATTTTGAAGCGGCAAACTGTGCCCTGTTTATTTTCTGTAGCCTAATTATCACATTATCATATTGGTCAGCTTTTGAAATTAGACTTGACTTGAGTTCACAAATAACTTTAATTTCTTATTTTCTTTTTATCTTTTTTATCTAGTTTCGTGAAGTACATTTTATCTTGTATCTTCTTTTGCTTGTAGTTGCTGGTATTTATGTTTTTTGTCCCTATTTTTACATTCATTCATTATTTATGTATTATATTCACTTTTATCTGGTCTTATCTTTTGCATTAATATATTAGTTTTTATAAATTTTTTACATGTTTTACCTTACAAAGGAAGTAATAATGTGTCTTTCAGAACATACCTGCTTATATCAATATCACAAATGACTTTGATTATACAACATTGTATGGTTGATCTTTTTTAAATGGAATCAGTGTCATCTGTCCCATTCGTTATCTATCCTGTTTATCCTACGCAGGGTTGCAGGGGGGCTGGTGCCTATCTCCAGCAATCATCGGGCGAGAGGCGGGGTACACCCTGGACAGATCGCCAGTCCATCGCAGGGCAACACAGAGACACACAGGACAAATAACCATGATTATTAGGTCCACACTCATGTGTACCTAACAATCTTGTTTTGTGGACTGTGGGAGGAAGCCAGAGTGCTCGGAGGGAACTTACACATGCACAGAGAGAACATGGAAAATCCATGCAGAAAGACCCCTGGCCGGGATTTAAACCCAGGACTTTCTTGCTGCAATGCAATGGTGCTAGAATCAGTGTCATTTACAGACACTTTCCAAAAAATTAGAACATCATGGAAAAGTTTATTTATTTAGTTTATCTATTTCCATCCATAATATTTCCATTAAAAACGTAAAACTTCCATAGATTATAGATTCAGGGCCCACAACCTAAACGATTTCAAGTATATAGTTGTTTTTTTGTACATAACTTGGGCTTCCAGCTCATAAAACCCACGAAAACAGGAATTCAAGAAATTTGAATACTGTTAAGAAATCAGCCCAAATTTTACAGGGCATGAATTTTAAACTGACCCCTCCTTTCCACCGGACACGTAAGCGGCGCGTTACAGGAGCAGCACGTTTCACTTGCGTATTCTGCTGCTTGGCCCTTTCCACCTGGTGCGTATGAGGCGCATAGCAGCAGGAAAGCAGATGTCATCTGGAGAGCATGAAATCACGCGAGATTAGCAAGATCACACGCGATTTCGTCAGTAAACACAACAATAAGCAGGAAAAGACAACAACATGGCAACAAAAGGTCTGTGTTTTATGTTATGTCTGTTTTATATTCGCCAATAAGTTTGTTTTGTCAGGGAATATCCAAAATCGCTCATTTGTGTGATGACACACAAATAAGACCCTCCCGTGAGGTACTGACTATTCACCCGGCCACACAGGTAGTGACCTGTTTTTAAGTAAAGCAACCGCAAAGCAGCACATTTCTTTTATTTTGAAAGTTTCCGGATGCCGAACCGTTTGATTTCCTGTCTTTGTCATGGTTCCTGGGTGTTTGTGTTTTGTTAGTTATTTTCCTTATTTAGTTCTATTATCATGTTTAAGTTATTCTTTGTCTCCCTCTGGTGGTCTTGTGTTTGGTTGCCCTTGTCTGTGTTAATCTCTTTATTTTCCCAAGTTCCTATTAATACTTCTCCTTCATTAGTCCCAGTTAGATTTGTTATATTTAATTCCTCTTTAGTATTCACCTCTTTCTATGTCCACCTTCTCATTTGTGTTTCCCTAGTTTATCACTTTATTCAATTCTTCCTTCTGTTCTCCGGTGTTTCCTTAAGTTTCCCCTTAGAGTTCTCCTTAGTCTTATCTTTAGATAGTTTCTAGTTTCTTAAGAGTTTTCTGTTTTCCTAACCTTTCTTGTCTCCCTGCCACTCTGTTCCTTACCCAGTTTCACTCATTGCCCTCACCTGCATCTGCTTTCACTAATTGGTCTCCTGCTCCTTCTCTGTTCACTTCCTCACTCTCCCCTCAGTATATATTCGGTTCCCACTTAGTTACAACTCGCTGGTTCGTCGTCGTATTTCCCTGCCTGGTTCCCGTTTTCCCTGTTGCCCGTCTGGTTCCTGTTTCCCCATTTGCTGCCTTTTACCCTCCCGAGTTCTGTAAGTTCCTTGTTTTCATTAAATCATTTTGTTTGAACCGTGCTGCATTTGGGTCCTATATTCCTACCAAACATGACAGTCTTCCCCTATCTGAAATGTATGTGTTTCAGAGGTGTACCGCTTAAAAAATAGGACTGCCGCTTATATTTAGAAAAGTGCTGCGACATGACGCTCCTGAGACTCGGCAGACTTGCGCTGCTTTGGCCTCCGGTGGAAAGGGTTCTATTGACTACAGCGGTGGCTATCAGCTGCGTATGATGTGCTGCTACTGTAACGCGCTGCTTACGTGTCCGGTGGAAAGGAGGGGTGAGTGTCACACACTACTCATCTACTAAACTCAAAGCACCTGCACAGGTTTTCCCAGGTGTCATTAAATTGGCTGTTCATAGAGTGCTGTGTCTAAGCATATCAATGGAAAGTCTAGTGGAAAGGCAAAATGTGGCAGGAGAAGATGCACCAGCAGAAGAGTTGACCGTGGACTTCAGCGGATTATCAAAGAGAAGATTCACCACATTCAGACGCATCTGGGAGATGGGCTACAACTGTCGGGTTCCTCGGGTCAAACCACTTCTGGCCCTGAACCAACTTAGGAAGCGTCTCAACTGGGCCAAGGAGAAGAAGGACTGGACTGTTGGCCAGTGGTCCAAGGTCCTCTTTTCCGATGAAAGTAAAGTGTGCATTTCATTCGGGAATCAAGGTCCAAGGGTTTTGAGGAAGTCGGGTGAGGAACAGAACCCTATGGGTTATTATCAAGAGGAAAATGAGAAGAGCTGACAGCAAACATCAAGGAAATCTGGGCCTTCGTAACTCCCAGACAATGCCACACACAGGCTGATTGCCTCAATGCCACGGCGCATGGAGGCAGCGATTAAGGCAAAGGGATTCAATTTAATTCAGTTTATTTATATATACAGATGTCAAGGCACTTTACAAGAAAAGTTTTTTCAATACAATCATACCAACATTCCAATTAGTTTAAAGTTTGAGTTAGTTTCCAATGTAAGGAATCCCAGCAATTGCATCGAGTCATTGACTTGAGGTTGCGTCCTGTTGATGCAGACTTCCAACCACAGCAATCCCTCATACGTAGCAAGCATGTAGCGACAGTGGAGATGAAAAACTCCCCTTTAATTCTGTGTAGAGCAACTGAAACTTAAAGCTAAGTTAAAGTTACTAAACTTGAGCAGTTGCTGTCTGTCCATCCATCTTCTTCTGCTTATCCGGGGTCGGGTCACGGGGGCAGCAGATTAAGCAGAGACCCCCAGACTTTCCTCTCCCCAGCCACTTGGGCCAGGTCCTCGGGGGGGGGGAATCCCAAGGTGATCCAAGGCCAGCTGAGAAACATAGTTCCTCCAGTGTGTCCTGAGTCTTCCTCTGGGCCTCCTCCCACTGGGACATGCCCAGAACACCTCACCAGGGAGGTGTTCAGTAGGCATCCTGACCAGATGCCCGAATCACCTCAACTGACTCTTCTTGATTTGGATGAGCAGCGGCTCTACTCTGAGCCCCTTCCGGATGCCTGAGCTTCACACCCTATTTACAAGAGAGAGCCCAGACTCCCTGCGAAGGAAACTCATTTCAGTCGCTTGTATCCGTGATCTCATTCTTTCGGTCACTACCCAGAGTTTTTTCCTCCTGAATCCAAGGTTTCTACTTTCTGTCAGACCCTCCTGTCCAGAACCCCTGAATAGACCTTACCAGGGAGGCTCAGAAGTGTGATCCTCCTGTAGTTGGAACACACTCTGTGGTCCCCCTTTCTAAATAGACCAACCCGGTCTGCCAATCCAAGGGAACTGCCCCTGATGTCCATGCAACACTGCAGAGCCACGTTAACCCTCACAAGACGTTTCGGCCTGCCAGGTCTGTCTGGCATCCTCCCCCACCACCGGTGCCGACGCACTACAGCTATCAAACCCTTTTTATAATTGCTAGGCAGTTTTATACATGTTTCTCGTAATATTTTGATGATTTGTCTTAACTATCAAGTGATTAATACTTGTCACTAGGTCATAAGAATCTTGATGGGTAAAGATCACTTTTGACATAAATCTGCCAATAAATGAATGAATGAATAAATGTATAATTTGGGACCTAACTTTAAAACAAGACAAACATAAAAACGGAATAGGAAATAGGTTATAAAAATATGACCCAGAATCTAAACTACAAGTAATGCCAAAGTAATTAATGGGCAATTAAAAAATTAACAATGACTTTAAGGCAAAAATAATTTTTTATCATCTCCAACTTACTGTTGTGTAGAAAGTCAGTGGCCATGCAGCATTTTACTTCTATCATTCAGTTCAGAGAATCTCATCTGTGTGGATTCATCAGGACTCAAGGACTTCTACATGTGCAAGTTTTCTGCATAAAAATGAAATGACTTTTTTTGTATATTAAGACAAAGAGTTCACTTTAAACACTGACCTATTCTGTGTTTCACACAATCAAAATGAAATAATTTGTTCTTTAAACAAATGTGTTTGGTTGTAATTGTCCCTTTTAGCACAAATCTGACAAAACTAATCCCGTGATTGCCCAAGATCCCAGAGTGTGAGAATGAAGTTGTTTTGATAGCTGCTTACCAGACATGTGGTTGGACCTATGAATAAAATTTTCCTCATCCTGCTGTTGAATAAGAAACTGACCTCAAATAAAAGTTAACACTCACATTGGACCTACAGATCTGGGTAAGACAGGAGAAATGTATGAAGAATATCTATGTAATGTCTAAATTTACACAAATCATGACTCCTTTAATTGGAAAGTTAAATGTTTCTGTAGCCATTCAAGGCAATTTGCCTAGTTTTTAGGGTTTCAATGGTAATTTGGCTGTCAAGTTTTTGGAGTAAACCTTAGCGCTCGGTTAACTCTGGGGACTTAGAGTTGGCTAGAAGGTCTTCAGCTTTTGTGGTTGCAGAAGCAAGATCTGTCATTGGAGGAATTTAAAGAGGCTGTGGAGAAGGACTTTTGGTTGGGTTCAGGAAATTTTGGAAGACCAACATGGTGTTGACAACATAGAAAAGGATACCTGGGACAATGCCAGGCTGGAGAAATGCAGACCCAAATGAGTATATTAATGAACTGTTGAATGAGTGCTTTGAAGATCTCCCTGATGTGTTCACCATGTCATCAATAGAGGAGTCAGGGTCTGGGGACTTGTTGGAAGACAAGTTGATCACCATGGCAGAGGTTATTGAGAAAGTTAAAAAGCTCTGATGACAGAACAGCAGAGGAGGTTGAGACACCTCTTAAATTTCATATAGAGGACTAGGACAACTCCTCTGGGGATCCCCCAAGGTATTTACTGGGAGGGTTGCGGTAGTACGGGGTACAGGGGGAGGCCTTTTACGACTATCTGGTCCTTGTATAACCAAAGCAACAACTGTGCCTGCATTCCTGGGATAAACTTGAACTTATGCCCAAATATTTTTTTTTGTGTTTATGAACATGATCTCAGTACTTGTCAGGGAGATAAGGGGGTCTGGTTTGGTAACCTCAAGTTTTCATATTTGGCATTTGTAGATGATTTAAGTCATGACCTTCAGTGTGCAATAAGGCGGTTTGCAGCAGAGCTTGAAGAGGGACATCACTTCTAGGTCTGAGGCCATGGTCAACTGGAAAAAGGTTGACTGGGGAGTTAGTCTCAAACTCAAATAGTAGCTCATATGTGATGGTATCTTGTGGGTGATGATGGGATGGTATTGATGATGGATAGATGGATTGGGAACACTTCTGCTGTAATGTTGGCTTTGCTCCATTCTGTTTATGTTCTGACCCTCACCTTTGTTTAAGAGATATGGATCGTAACTAAAAAAATGAGCTCTCTACAAGTAGATGAAATGAAGTTCCTCTGTAGGGTTGCTGCTAAACCACATTGGACAGAATCAGTGGAGATGGTTTAGGTATCTGATCAGGATTCCTCCAGGGTGGCCTCCTTTGGTAGACACAGAACATACTGGAGGTAAGCTACAGATTCTTTCAGACCTTACCCCAGAATGCCCTGGAGAATGTTGATGGTAAGAGAGATGTCTCAGTTTCCCTTCTGGACTGTTCACCCCTGCAACCCAAACATGGAAAAGCAGAAAACAATGGAAGGATGGATTTCAATGTCTTTTGTTTTTGTTAAACAAGAAAAAATATATATTTTACTATACCATTTTACAATATACCTTGACAATCAAACTAAAGAGAGGGACTTTAAAAATTCTTAAGTCAAGGCAATCCACCAAACCATGAAAGAATGAATGTCCTTGGGGATGCATACAAGTGAAAAACCTTTAAAAAAAGTTATAATACACTGCAGCAAATTCTAAAGAATGTAATACGTTGTCCACAGAAATTTGATTTCAAAATGGTCTATACATGGATGAGTAATCAGTTAATACATATGGGATATAAATGTGGAAAAAATTAAAACCACTGATGGGCAAAATATGACTTTGGAATAAAACTGAACACCAAAACTTTCGAAATATCAAACGAAATTCTAATACCATGATATTGCTTGTGTCTCAGTTGACGGTATTTCAAAGTATTAGTTGCTGATGATTTATTTATCTTTGACTTGTTACAAATGAACCCCTGTTTTTCCTTTCATAGGTGGGCACGACTCTTCAGCAGCCATGCTTTCTCTTGACGAGCCACTGGACCTTAAGCTTCCCTCTGGACGAAAAGGTGGTCCTGCAAGGTTTGGAAAAAGGTCCTGTCCTTCATCGATATGTGCTCCTCTCCATGCCTCACGACCACGCCTACAGTGTACGACATTCCCATCACCACCCTCTTCACCAGGTAGTTAACCAGGCCAACAGAAACTCTAAGCTCAGTAATTTTAGGAACAGACACACAAATTGGGTCAACTGAAGTCCCCACGTGGCATCGATAATGTCTTGAGTCACAGTGAGTCTTTTGACTTATATTCTAGTGGTGTAATAAGTTGATTTTCTGTTGTCACTTTTCCAGTAACTTAATATTGTAAATCCAATAGATGTTTGCTCATCTCTGTCCTCAAAACAGAGGCAGATTGTCAGCAGATTTGGAAGCGTTGGCTCTAACAAGCTGAGTGTGACACTGACATGAAGTGGCCCAAAGAAAACTACAGCTGACACAGACAGATACATATGTTTGTCTCCAAACCAGGCTTTTCACTAAGTACTGAGAAATGTCCAAATTACACGTGGGGCAGAGGTGGAAGCTGAATCAGAATATGGTTTTGTTAAATCAGAAAGGTAATTTTACTGCTAATTAGGAACCAAAGGAAAAACTTTGTCAGTTTGTCAAGCTTTTGACATTCTTAAATTATTTGCATAAATATTTTATGTGGAATTAATCTTGATTAAGTAAGGATGCTGGGTTATATTTTAAATTACTGTTATTATTCTTACTGCAACAGCGTTCTCACAGGTCTGCCTAAAAAGTCAATCAGACAGCTGCAGCTGATCCAGAACGCTGCTGGTCGCATCCTCACTAGAACCAGGAAAGTAGAGCACATCACCCCAGGTCTAAAGTCCTTACACTGGCTCCCTGTAGCTCAGAGAATAGAGGTCCAAATACTTTTACTAGTTTATAAATAATTGAATGGCTTAGCACCAAAGTATGTTGAAGATCTACTGTCACTATACCAACCTAGCAGAACACTCAGGTCCTCTAATTCCAGTCTACTCAACATCCCTAGAATTAAAAGCAATCACGTAGAGGCAGCTTTCAGTTTCTATGCTCCTCTAATCTGGAACAAATTTCCAGAAAACTGCAAAGCTGCTGAAACACTGAGGTCTTTTAAATCACAACTAAAAACGTATCTGTTTAGAGCTTCCTTTGAGTAATGTTTTTTTATGTATCATGTTTTGTGTATTCTTCTTGCTGTTTTTACATTATATGCTTTGTAATGCCTTGATGTATCTGTGTATGCTTCTTGCTTTATTGCTGTTTTTACTTTATATGCTTTATCATTGTTTTACAGCTATTTTTATTTTACCTCTTAATCATGTAAAGCACCTTGAATCACCTTGTTGTTGAAAGTGTGCTATAAAAATAAAATTGCCTTGCCTTGCCTACTGGGACAGACCTATAGCAAATATATATCTATTAATAAACATTTTTGGTTATTTATTACCAATGTAATTAGTGTTATCTAACTTGTTTTCATTAAGCAGTAATACATAGTTTTCAGAAGTATTCAATATTGCTGAGAACCTTTACTCCCTCCTTCCATAAAGCAAAAATATGATGTGACACAGAGGTCAATTTCTCTTAGCTAATCTTCAAAATGGAAAAGACAAGACAGCATGCTATTCAAGCATGCCAGATGTGTCTAGAGAAGTGGAGAAATCTCTCACATCAAAAAGCTATCCACCTAAATGTAACATTAAAACATTTAAAATAACTGAAATTGTGAGATCTGAGGCTGGAGAAAAAGTCTCCGGCCTCAGCTTTTGCATATAGCTTTTGCATAGAGTATATCTTCAACAGGGTTATCAATAAGAGCGATGGGTGATGTAGATTGGATTCACCCTAGATATACCAAAATATGAGAATAGATGCAGGTATATTCTAAATTAGAAGTACAATCATATAGCGTTGTTTAAGAAATTTGTTAACCAAGCACATCTATAAAAAACATGTAGTATCAACTATGGAAAAGGAAAATAGTAACAGGAATAAAGTACTAAATCTCAAAAAGTTTGCAACCTGAAGGTGCAACAAAACTTTGAAGTTATGAGAATGTAAATGACTCAAACAAGTCTCAGGGACCAAGCCCGGACTTGTGATATGGAAATAATAACAGTTCAAGAAGAGCGTTTTAACCCTTTATAGAGCTGCTTCAGGTATTCACACCTTCAGGTATTCACGCTTCACGGTAAATCCTGTTGATGCATATTCTACACATACTAAGGATCGTATTGTAAATATTTGCTGGTATCTGCTGGTTGAAGTTGTGCATAGTAAATAGTGGGGGTTTTTGTAATGGTGACCTATTCAATAAATTATAATATTAACATCATTTATTTCTGTAACTCAATTTACGAAGTAAAACATATTATATAGATTACACACAGACTGATGTTTTAAGATCTTTATTTCTGTTAATTATGGTGATTTTTCACTTAAAGCAAATTAAAACATGTTATTTTAGGCTATAAAATCACATCAGGCCAGTTAAAAAGAAATACAGAAATGTGGGCTTAATACAGAGTATGTTGTAGGTTACTTTTAAAGGGGGGTATTATGATTCTTCCAGGCACATATTACCCTTCTAAAGCACACTCCAATAAAATTGTCACCTTAAGTCTTTTAAAAGTCCGTCATATATCCAAATCCACCATAAAGAAATTTACTTCCGCATTGGACGCCTTGATTTTCGCCTGTGCCTCTCTAAGACCCTCCTACTCTTTCTGACACTCCCTCTCCAGTTCGTCTCGACTCAGCCGGAGTTGTGAGGGGTAGGGAGGGGTAAGGGAGCTCTGCAGGGGCGAGGCTCTCGGCTGAGTACGTAAGGTCGGAGGAGGAGATGGGTGGAAAAGGCGGGGATAGGTGGGAGCAGGTGTTTCAGCAACCCCGAGAACTACCAGCAGAGACTCAAAGATTACTCTAACATGAGTGAATGGGTCAGAGCAACACTTCAGGCATGTTTTTAATGAGGGAAAGACAGGTTATCAGGATATCAAGCTTCAGAAAGTCAATTTTGCATAATACCCCCCCTATTTACAGGTGCTATCAGGCTGACAAACAAGCCTCATTGGAACACATATTTTAATTTACTGAATGACTATACAGTATAAATCATATTGTAAGCAGCCCATAGAAATAGGGGTACACAAACTCAAGATAAAATTGATAACTTATCTATCATTTGCATCCTGAAGAAATGTTCTATTGCTTTTGTGTTTGTGCAATCAATGGAGAGCTGGTGCCCCCAAGTGTTGAGCAGGCAGCCTTTGCATGCTGCTATGGAGAAAATGTTCAGCATTTTGTGAGTGCACTGCATTAATTTCTCTTTGTCTTAGTATCGGCTTACAGCAAAAGCCCAAATAATTTTTTTATATAATGGGAAACTAATTTAGGCAGTGAGGGGTTAAAGACTTACACATTTAAAAATAACGATACTGAGTAGTGCTTTAAATAAAATACCAATATTTATAATCCATTTATTTTTGGAGTGTAAAATAGTTCAAAAACATTCTTCGTCAATATTCAAATTGGTTTGTTTTTATAGTGACGGTGTAAAATCATGGGCACATTTAAAGTCAAATAAAGTTGTATTGGATGAATTAATTTAATTGTATTAACACAGTTACGTAGGTTGTTAATATATTCTGACAAGTTTAAAGCATTGTATTTATTACTTAGAGTTGAAGTAAGAAAGAAAAATGACACTCATGTAAAAACCAAAAGGAATTTAAAATTGAAAATCGAAACAAAAGCTTAAAGGACAATTAAAGCAATCAGGAACCACTTGGTGTAATAAGAGCTAAAAAAATGATAATAAAGCTTGATACAAACTATTGTATAGTCTAACATAAACGTCATGGAACATCATCGTATTTTAAACTCTAAACTTTCCCATCCAGAATCCCAATCTTCTCCGGAAGGACCTGGGTGCTGCTTCACCCCTCCAGCCATGGACCTCAGCATGTCCCCGTCTTCTCAGCGTGCCCTCTCCCTCTCTCCATCACCATCCTCCCCGTCCTCCCCCTGCCCTCCCTCTCCTTTGGAGTCCCCACACAGCAGCAGCAGCAGCAGCCCTCAACCACATCTCTTCTCTCGGGTAAGAGACACTAAACACTAAACACTTAAATTACAAGGTCAAATCCAGAATCTTTGGGTTAAAAAAATAGGAATGGCCTGAAATACAGTTTTGCACGCCGTGTACACCAAAGTAGGCCATATTTTAAAAACAAACAAACAAAGAAACAGTTACAGGTATCAAGAGTGAGGTTTATCCAGGAACTCAGATATCCATTATTTAAAATGCCTTCATCACTTTGCTGTTAAATAGCTACTTTTTTAAAATATGTATAGCAAGCTGAATTGAATGCAAATAAATTGACTTGAATGCAAACATGGTTTCTTAAGCCATTTGTTAGCAAAAAAACCCCAACATATATTCATTCCATCTTTGCATTTATCTTGTACAATAGTCCCAATCACATATTTAAACTTCAAAATTAATTTTTTAATTATTTACATGTCTTTTGAAACATAAATTAAAATGTTTATTTCTCTGACATTCATCAAAATTTCAGAATGTACAACTATGATCATGTCACATCAGGTCCACATCGTCATTTAGTTAATCCAGTAAATTTGAGCAATAATCCACTTCATGATTGGGCATTATTCCCTAGTTGTTCTTAGCAGACTTAAATTGGGAAATTTGGAACTTAATTTGTCTAAATACAGCTGCACAGAGATCGGGCCAAAATCAAATTTGGGCATACTTCATGCATAAAACGTGCCTTTTTTTAAATAGAAGACTAAATCTCCAGTCTCTAACAAGAAAATTCTTCGATCCAGACCGTGCCATTTTAAACTGACAGGATTATGTTCTTCAGAGATGATTTTGAGGTTTTTTTTGTGTTGTCTAAGTCCCTTAACTGACCTGTCTAAATTCCCCCAAATCCCAATCCTCAGTTTCTGTTTTTATATAAATTTGATCAGTTTTTGTTTTTGCGCGTTTATTCTTAAATTGGGTGTTTTCAACCGCATCAAAACAATCCTACACGGCCAGCATTTTCAGACAATAAACCAAGCAGTAGGGGGCAGCAGAATCCACAAAAAGTAAAAGTCTTTTTTGCTTCCTCCAAAAAAATGAATTACTTAGTAGTTAGCAAAATGACAACAATGCATTTTTATAGTTTTTCCTCATATCTTTGTTGCTCAGTTGTAGCATTTTGGATAAAGAAAAAAAAAAGTTACTTTGTTTTTAAATGTTGAATCCAAGGAAGCACCAACAGTGATGTTTTTCTTTAAGCCCCTTAAAAGTGCGAACGAACAGGTCATCTGTGCATATAATTACTCTCTTTTTAACATGTGGTCAGACTTTGAACTCTCAAACCTGCCTCTACATTATTGTCATCACACTTAGGAAGCGTCTTGGCACCACAGTGTTGAAGGTGGAGCCTCTCAGCCTGGATTTCCATTCTATTTCCCGATGAGAAGCCTCCAGAGGGGCTACAACTTTTCCTCTTCTGTGTTTATCAGTCAGCACAGAGAGAAGCTGATTTCCCCTGAGCCGTCACAAGACAGTCAGCTGGGCTGTCGATGGAAGAAGGTACACTTCATAATGAATCTTCCATACTCAGTTTATTATGCTGTGCAAGATTCTATCAAAATTATCTTTCAACTTTTAATCATGATAAATATGGAGGACTACGGGGGTCATTGGAATAGCAATACAGCATTTTGACGATGAGTGCTTAATTGTGAATTAAAAATATGAATTACTAAATATAATTTCAAATTCAACAATTAATCCATACAACAAAAGACAAATTTGAAAAGCATTTTGTAATTACACATTTTAAATTGAAATACTAAAGAGGAATTGCAAATTGTATTTATTATTTGATTATTAAATACTGTGATTTGAAAATGTTTTTCAAATCCTATTTCAAAATGGAGAATTAAATAACACAATTAATAAATGAGATTGTAAATATATTTCCTTTTCATAAATTTTTTGTATGGATTAATTGTTGAATTTAATATTTAGCAATCTCTATTTTTAATTCAAAATTAAGCACTCATCGTCAAAATGCTGTATTGCTTTTCCAATGACCCCCGTAGTCCTCCATAGATAAAGACTGTTTAGTCTACGGCCCAACTATGTTTCATTTTGTTTGTGAAATGAACTGCAGCTGACCAGAGATATGGTCACTAGATGGTGTTATAAGCAAATATTATTATTATTATTATTATTATTATTATTATTATTATTATTATTATTATTATTATTATTATTATTATTATTATTATTATTATATAATTGTTACTGTTACATATAGATATGTAAAAGATATGTTATACCATTTAATGATTTCTGTTCTCTCCGTCTCTCTCCTCTCAAGTGTCACCTGCTTTTCGACTCACTACAGGAGTTGGTAGATCACATCAACGACTTTCACGTGAAGCCTGAGAAAGATTCTGGGTACTGCTGCCAGTGGGAGGGTTGTGCTCGCAATGGGAGAGGCTTCAATGCTAGGTATCGTACACACACGCACCCACACACGCACGCACACACACACACCCACACACACACACAGACACACACACACACACCCACACACGCACGCACACACACACACCCACACACACACACACACACACACACACACACACACACACACACACACACACACACACACACACACACACACACACACACACACACACACAGACACACACACACACACACATACAAGTTGAAAAAAAGGTCAAGTTATTCATTTCATGATGTCCTGTTGGAAACAGGACATTATAGGTGTGGACAAATCTTCTACGTTAATGTTCTTTGGAAGGGGAAATCTTTAAAAGGAATATTTGAGGGTATCATTTAAATAACCAAAACTGAAACACAAAGAACACACTTTTGCTCAGATTCCTACAGCATGCCAGCAAGTCATGTCTGGGTTAAGACTTGTTCTTTAAGCCACATGTGTTTGCAGAGTGTTTCACAATGCACACACTTACAGCATCAGCTTCTATGATATTAAAGCTCATGTTATGTTTGTAACTCTATGTTCTTTGTGCCGTAGGTACAAAATGCTGATTCACATCCGCACCCATACCAATGAGAAGCCGCACCACTGTCCCACATGCAACAAGAGCTTTTCACGTCTGGAGAACCTGAAGATTCACACCCGCTCACACACAGGTGATCCATCCATCCATAGAAGGCACATAAAGTAGACAAGACAAAACATTTTAAAGCAAACATCTGTGCACCCAAAATAAATAAGAAAAGAATATTCAAGATATCCAAGTGCTTTTTAAAACAAAGCTCTATACTATAGCTTCGGTCCACCATTGCATTGATGGCAACTTAAACTTCTCTGGAAAGTATGTCTACAAGGTTTTGACCAGTGTTTATAGAATTTTTTTGACCATTCTTCCAGAAGTGCATCTGTGAGATCGGACTTTGACATTGGACGGAAATGGTCTGTCTAGCTCCGATACACACCAAATGTGATTTATCCAGTCAAGGTCTGGCTGCAGGCCCCCCAACGTCTTCCACTCAAAATTTGCTCATCCATGTCTTTATGGACTTTTCTTTGTGCTCTAGTGAGTGTTATGTTGGAACAGGATATGTACCATCCCTGACCGGTTCCATACAGTCAAGACATTAAATCAGTGGTGCCCAAAGTCATTCATCAAGGGTTGGTATCCTGCATGTTTTAGATCTTTCCATGGTTTAAAACACCTGAATCAAATGATGGTTCATTACCGGGCCTCTGCAGAACTTTGACATTCTGAGGTGGTAGTTGGACCATTTAAATTAGCTTTGTTGGAGCAGAGATTCATAAGCGGCCCTTAGGAATTTTTTTTACTGGAACCAAGAGGTCGAGCTCCACTCTCAAAAAACAGCCCACTCTGTGCCAAACTTACACTTGACACAATGTGGTCAGTCAAGTGCCATCTGCATTGAAACTGCTAAATGCATTTTTGTCCAATGGATTCCAAGACAGGGAGGCATTATTCGTCTCTACTGGCTTAGAGTCAGGTGGTGGTGCTTAATGACCCTGAATCTGAAACACTTTGCATTGCACTTTGTATGTAACCCATAGAAACTCATTCCTTGAAGCTCTCTACACTCTGTTCTTAATCTACTCTAAGGGGCACCTGAGGTTTGGAGGCCTGCTGCTGTTGACTTTGCAGAAAGTTGGCAACCTCTGTGTGCATCAGCTTTCGCTCACGGGCTTTGTGAATTAATGTGGCCTATTCAGATGCTGCTGTTTCTGATTCCACTTACATAATACCACTTATATTTGACTGTGGAATAATTCGTATTGAGGAAAGTTTCTTAGAAGCGGAGAATGTGAGCAGAGTTTGTTAAAGTGAATGCATTAGGCAAATTTGATCCTGTAGGTCAGGTATACTTGTTTGCTTGTGTGAATGTAAATGCTTACCCTCTGGCCTTAAGTGACTTTAAAAAGCAACAAAGAGACAGGAATATTTTCTTGGCGTTTGTTTGCAGAAAAAAGTTGTATAAGATACAGTTGCAACATGAATTTACTTTCACATACCCCAAGTCAGCCCTTTTGTAGAATAACTATTTGCTGCAATTGTCTTTCATTCTACAAGGTTTAAACAATATATGAATTAAATTCTTGTCAAATCTTCTTTGTAAAATAGTTCCTGCTCAGTCAGATTGGACGGAGAGCTTTTTTGAACAGTGATTTTGAATTCTTGGCAGACTCTCCTTTGGATATAGGAATGGGCCGTTCTAACACATAAATATGCATAGCTCTACATCATACCATTGCAACTTTTCATGGATGTTTAGGGGTAATGGTATGCCAAAAATCCAGGTTCGGTACATACTTTGGTTCAATTTGACAGTTTGGTTCATTTACAGTCAGGGAACATGTTCTCAGATAATTTAAAATGCATACAATGACATAAAATAAATAAATAACATATTTACATAACATAAAAGTTTAAATATATATTTTTAGGAAACTGCAACATCAATGCTTTGCCTTCTTTCCAAAGTCAGAACAATCTTGTATATGAAATTAATATTTTAGACTGCCCTACTCTTTGTCAACAATGGTACAGAATGTTGACTGAATTATACAGGTTAGGTTACAAGAGTCACTGGCCATAACTTCTGCTAACAGAAGGGGGGCTGCACTGAATTTGTTTAGAGGCGCATGTGTTGCTGGCTAAAGTGCAACAGAGTCATGCTCCCGTGTGGAACCTTGTCCGTCTGTGTGCCATACCGAAGGTCAAAAATCAGAATACGGATACGTGTACCGTTACACCCCTAACGTTTAGAGTCATTGTCCTACTTGAATGTGACCCACTACTCTAGTCTCCAGTCCTTTGCATCCTCTAACAGATTTTCTTCCAATATTGCACTACTTCCAATATGTTCAGCTTCATCAGTCTTTCCATCAACTCTGACCAATTTCACTGGCTCAGCTATAGGAAGAGCTTGGTTGGTTAAAACAACTAACCGAAACAAATTATATTCCCTAATTAGTGCTACCCAAGTCTTAGGTACTGTCTTTGGTTTGTCTCATTTCACATGAGCCTAAGTCACAAAAATAACTTAAACAGGAGACAACTGTTTAAACAAAATAGCATATTATCCCTACAGCTTCTGTGAATTACAGTATACAAGTAGGTATAATACGTACAGATCTAAAAAAAAGTTCTCAGAATAATTCGTTTGAGGACAGTGGAAACAATTCTGCAGCCAAAGTCTGTCCCTGGATGCTGGGATTCCCCTCTTTTTTGAAATACCAGATGTTATTCAGGAACCAATCAGCAGCTGACAATCTTCAGACAGATGTGCCTTCTTCTGATGCTCACACCAAAGCGTCAAAAACGAAGCCGCACGCCCAAGTTGGACGCTTAAACATACGCATCAAACATTCCAAAGCAAATTGGACGCTCGTCAAAATATACCATTTTGACGCTCGTCAAGCCGAAAATACGTAATTTGTGGAAGGAGCTAGTGCCAGATGGTGTTTTTGCAAGATGGCAGCTGTCGATCTAGCGTTGGAAGAGAGTCTCCATTCTCTATTTACTGTGGAGAGTACCCTGCGCAGGTTCGCAGGGTCAGTAACGTGAAAACTTTCAAAAGTGAAATGAACTTACCAGTTGCCCTTTCTCCTCACTTATATTCCCCCAAGCGAGGTCCTTTTTATTCCTGTTTCTGTAGAGAAAGCAGCTGCTGTCGTATATAGCACGGGGTGATTAGCCACGGCCGTTGTCAGCATTTCCTCCATGTTGAATGAATGAATTTTGCCCGACCTGACAACGTGAACTGGGTCACAGCATCACGCGACACCACGTCACCAGGCCCCTGATTGGTTGACGTGGCGAGAATTGACGCCAGAGTTCAGTTTTTTCAATTCCAGCGACAGACGCAAAAACGCTCGCGACAAGCGAATGCACCGAAAGCATCACATAAAATGACGCGTGTATTTTCTGACGCGCGTCAAACGCAGAAATGCGTTTTTCGCGACGAAAATCTGCCTCTGACGCGACGCAGACACCTTGACTCGCATCAGCGCGCTTCTGCATTATCTTTACATGTAAACCTGACGCCCATGACGCTTCAAACGCGTTCGGTGTGAATGCACTGTTAGTTTTCTTCCTCTGTTGTTATTTTGCATGATGGTCAGAATCTTTAATTTTATCTGACACATTCTTTTCTGCACTTTTGATATGTGCTCTTCACTGTTCGTGTCAACAAGGATTCTTTTGACCAGATTTGTAGAGTGCACTCCTAATAGTTGTTCCCACCTGAGCTGTAAATCAGTGCTGGACATAATTTTTGAATCCATCAGTTTTGTAAAATCTTCAGAGGTTTGGATATTGTTTTATAAGCTAACGCTGTTTAAGTTCTCCACTAGTGTTTCCCTGACCTGTCTGGTACATTTCTTGGTCTTCTTTATTCTGTATGTTAACTAATGTTCTCTAACAAACCTCTTAGCCCTTTACAGAACAGCTGGATTCATACAGAGAATAACACACATTAACTCTGTTTACTAATTATGTGACTTCTGAAGGTTGGTTGCTTTTGATTTTATCTAGGAGTATCATAGTAAAGGGGACTGAAAACAAATGCCCATCACACTTTTCAGATTTGTATTTGTGAAAAATATCCTTTGTCAGGATGGTGCGAAGTTTGTGTTTGTAAAGTGACTAAATGTTAAAATTTCCAAGAACAGTCAAAGGTTTACAGTTTGCTCTAGAAAATGTCCAAAATGTATTTTATTTTTCTCAGTCACTGTCTTCCTTCTGTTGCATAAACATACAGTAAATGAGTCATTTACCTGCCTGAAATCCTCTTGTTTCCCAATATCTTTCTTCAGTTTATCTCACACCTGTTTCCCTTCTTACTTCTAGGCGAGAAGCCCTATATTTGTCCATATGAAGGCTGCAACAAACGCTACTCAAATTCTAGTGACCGCTTCAAGCACACCCGCACCCATTACGTAGACAAGCCCTACTGCTGCAAGATGGCGGGCTGTTTGAAACGCTACACAGATCCCAGCTCACTGCGCAAGCACATCAAGGCCCATGGGCATTTTGTTGCTCAGGAGTCAGGCCCCTCTACCAGGCTGCCGACTGGAATGAGGGTGGGGTTCTCTGGGCACCAGAGCACCGCCGAGCTGCCTTCTGTAGGTGGGGGGCACGTCATCCTTCCAGGAACAGCTGCAGCTCTCCTTGGGGGTCTCGGAACATCTGTGCCCCTCTCTGCTCTCTGTCACTCCAGGGCTTTGGATCACCATGGAGCACCGATCTTCTCTATGAGTGGAGGCGGGCGCTGCGGTATTGGCCCACTTGGACTTTCCGATTCCGCACTGTTACACCTCAGACTCTCGGCTGCGTCTATGCTGGGGCTGGGAGCTCTGGGAGGTCTGGGCCAGATGACAGGAAAGGAGCCAGAGTGGGACGTTGAAAACGAGGGGGAAAAAGAGGGCGAGGCTCTTAACCTGTCTGTAGGAGTAGGACCCAGACCGAGGGATTCTTTGTCATGGGTATTTGTTCCCTCAAACACGCTTTTCATTAAACCAACAGCTGTTAGCTAGGATGTGCAGCGACTGCAAACATCATAGCGTTGGAGGGGGTCAGCAGAGGATTGCATCAGACTCTAATGGAACCAAGTCACATCCCAGCATGGCTTGATTGCAAAGTAAAAAAAAACTGTGAGTGTTGGATGAACTTAGTTGCATGCAGTATTGTGCAAACATTTCAGGTACTTCTGCAGAGTGCTGTAAACCAAGAATGTTTTCAAAAATGCAAGAGGGAGTTTTCATCAATGAATAAAATGCAGCGGGTAAAAAGAGGAGAAAGCAGAATCAATTCAGTGTTTAAGGTGACCACCCTTTGCTCTCAAAGCAGAATAAATTCCTCAAGGTACACTTACACATGATTTTTAGAGGAAGTTTACTCGTAGATCTTTCAGATAGTGGTTTTAACCACCTTGAGGAATTACCCACTGGTCTTCTGAAAATGTAGGTTCCCTCAGATTTTCTTAAACAGGTTAATGCTCAAAAAGAGAAGGTGTTGATCATACCTGACTGTTCCCACTTCTGTGTTAGTGTACAGAAAGAAATTGAAGCCAGCTTAAAGGCAACAAATATGTGTATTTGGAAAACATTCTTATTTTACATCATTTTTCCACACCTTAATGATATTTGCACAATACTATATATGCCTTTCCTTGACTTAATACTCTTTCGATTTACAGGCACATTTATCACAGATTATTGCCTCCAAAATTGACTGCTTCTTTGTACTCATGAAACAGTGGTAAAATACAGTTACAGTGAGAATTTTATCTGACGGTGGAAAACGACTGTAAACATTTACCTTTGTAGCATCAGTCACATAAGTTTATGGATTTATCATTCAAATTGACCGGATTTTAATTACTTTAAAGCCGATAATGTGACACCACCTTACCCCAAATTGGCGGATATTAGAAATTGTGTTTGTTATTAATAATACAACTCTTCACACAATATGTATGAGATAGTTTGGAGATTATTTGGCACATCAGTATGGTTAGAGGATGCGCGTACAACATTATTAAATCTAAATTTACCATGTGCTACAAATAGTTGTGCTATGTTGATCCCGTGTCTTTGATGTGTGTATGAAAAGCAGACCTGAGAGCTCTCCCCAGCCACCGACAAGAAAACGAATTAGCCCTCTGGAGAATACTGAGAGGTCTAATTAGATAAATAATTTATAATCTACTTAACTAGAAGCTTACCTGATCAAACAGTACTCCTACTGTGGGTCTCTGCTGCTTTGTTGCTTACTTTATCGTATACCTCTGTATTGAATAGTCACTTTTTCATAACTTCACTGCGTGATGGAGAGTCAAAAACTGCATCATTATAAAGACGACATTGTGATTTTTTTTTTTCAGATCACAACGGTAAAATAAAATACCTTGACGCAACTGAATGTAGGGTTATAGTTAACGCCTGTATTTAGGGATTTATTTTTCAAAATAGCTTATTTGTTACTGCATTCAAAGACAACGATCCAAGCAGGATCAGCACAGTATCTTTAAATGACTGTTTGATCATTAAGAAAGACAAAGATGTGTGTGTAAGTGCACATCTGCTTCAAGTGAATGTTAATGTGGAGATAGGCAGATTCTGAGATAATGAATGTTAGTTAACCTTTGGAGGCCCTCAGTGTGTACAAAAACAACTGATGAACCATATTGAAAATCCATCTGCATCGTTGCATGTTAGGAATTTTGATGTTTTACTTAAACCAGCTCACGCAGCCAAGTGTGCCCAAATTGTACCAGTAATGGCTGTATTCATTGTATTCATTACTGTATAGAATGGGTACATTTTCCATCCATCCATTATCTATACCGTCTATCATTTGCAGGGTTGCGGGGTGGGGGGGTGGTGCCTATCTCCAGCGGTCGTTGGGCGAGAGACGGGGTATACCCAGAACAGGTCGCCAGTCCATCGCAGGGCACATTTGATTATTTTCTTTTTTTTTTCAAATATAGGAAATAATTTGATGCACCAGTTAAAACTTATACAATACCAAAGATGTTATAAGAATGAAAGATACATTTCTTTAAAAAAAGAACAGTTCGACAATGGCCACGGGCGGCCAGTATCTGCACTCATTTATCCTGTTTGCACATGATTTTACAGTAATCAGTATATCAAATGTTTTCCAAGTGCCTTGTGCTTTTTTTCTGAATTATACAAACTGTTATTATTTACTTGTGTAAAAGTGTTGAAGTGTACTTTCATTTTTTGACAGCAGATGTTATCTGGACACCAGGGCTCAATGCTACACTTTTCTTTGACATCAAATGTCTTGATGATCTGACTTTGACACTATCAATAAATGTCAATAAAACTGTGGAAATAAAATCTACATTATCTGTCTCTTACTTTATTGTCTTTTTGTAAGACTTGCTTAGTACCTTATGGCTTTGCTATCATTTGAGTTCCCAGTGCAGTTCTGATAGAGGGGTCCTGTCACGCTGCCCTATTCACTCATTGTCCTCACCTGTCTCTCCAATCATTCTCACCTGATCCTACTCACCTCCTGCCTTTAAAACCAGTCACTTCTCTCCACTCAGGGCCGGATCATTAACTAAAGTATTGATGTCTCGTGTGCCTTCCCTGCTGTCTTGTTCCTGCCCGATGTCCAGTCTCTCCGTTCCTGTCATCGTCGTTGTCTTCTTCATCATCACCTTCACCGCTTCCTTAAATAAACATCCTGCACCTTCCTTCAGCGTCTGCATTTGGGTCCATACTCCCCACACAACCCTGACAGAATGATCCGGCCTTAAAATGGACCCAGCAGAACATAACCACACCCAGGAGGAATGGATGGAGCTGATCCGATGGAGCGTGAGCCAAGGACTATTCTCAGACTCTCCGTATGTCGGAACCAGTCTGGCCTGTTGTCCTCCCGGGGTCGGTCCACGCAGGCTCGAGGCGAACAGCACCTCAGCCCTCCATGCCTCAAGCCGCCGTCATCGCCATCCGCGGGCTGCTCCCGCAGCCTTACAGGAGGGTCGGGGGGATGACTTCCCGGTTCCCCGGATCGCCCAACCTCCAGTCTCGGATCCCCGGAGCTGCAGTCCGCCTCCACCATCTGGCCGCAGGCGACGGGGCCGCCGAACCGGAGTTTCCGGGAGCGGGCAGTAGGGCGGCGCTCCCACACGGACCACCAACGTCGGCTGCATCTCCGTGCTGCACGCACAGCCGGTTCTTTCCCCCGCCGTCTTTGTCCCTCCTCCAGCTGACTCTTCGGGGGCTCCTCATATCAGGGAGGAGGACCTGTTCGAGTTTTTCTATGGGGACAAGACGGCCTACCTCTGCTCCAGGGGAGATCCAGGACCTCGTCGCAGACTGGGACACCACCGAGGAAGGGCCGCTTCCGAGGAGGAAGTCGGAGCTGTCCGCTCGCCTCCGGTCCTCCTTGCTGCGATCAGTCCGTTCCAGCTCCAGTCCCAGAACCTGCCGTGATTGTGGCTGCTGTGTTCTTGGCAGTCACAGCGGCAGCTCTCCAGCGACCGACCTTTCCCCATGGGTCGCTGGAGCTCCCAGGGAGGGTCAAGGAGGACCCGTCGCTAGAGCTCCCAGGGAGGGTCAAGGAGGACCCGTCGCTAGAGCTCCCAGGGAGGGTCAAGGAGGACCCGTCGCTAGAGCTCCCAGGGAGGGTCAAGGAGGACCCATCCCCATCACTGGAGCCTCCAGATTCTTCGTCTCGACCGGCGTCCCAATCACTGGAGCCTCCAGATTCTTCGTCTCGGCCGACCTCTACCGGCCAGGCATCTTCGTCTCGGCCGACCTCTACCGGCCAGGCATCTTCGTCTCGGCCGACCTCTACCGGCCAGGCATCTTCGTCTCGGCCAACCAGCCAAGCTCCACAGCGGCTGCCTGACCCTCAGAGGACCTAAGGGCCGTCCGCCCGAACTCCAGTCTCTCCAATCAATCACACCTGATCCTACTCACCTCCTGCCTTTAAAACCAGTCACTTCTCTCCACTCAGGGCCGGATCATTAACTATACTATTGTTGTCTCGTGTGCCTTCCCTGCTGTCTCGTTCCTGCCCGATGTCCAGTCTCTCCGTTCCTGTCGTCCTCATCATCACCTTCACCGCCTCCTTAAATAAACATCCTGCACCTTCCTTCAGCGTCTGCATTTGGGTCCATACTCCACACACATCCCTGACAGGTGCAAATTATTCAACAATCTGCTTTGTTGTTTTGTTTGTTTTTTTGCATTATAAAATGCTTTGAAAGGAAAATTTTTTGGATTTTACAATGTTTAACACACCTGATGAAATCATCCTTAAAATCCTGCGTTGATGAATTCATTTATCTAGTTTGATATATTAATTTGTGTTCACAATGAAACCACAAATCAGGAGGGAAAGAACACTGATCTAAGATTAATCCTAATAGCACAAAGAACAGAACACATACACTAAAACTGAATTCAGCTTTTGCTGAAGATGTTTTTGTCATGGTCTGGAGAGTTATGGACCCAAATGCAGGCAGATGAGAGGGTTTAGGCAGTCTATATTGTCCAAAATTCAACAGAACAGAGGTAGGAGAGGATCAGACAAGGAAGGGGAATGACGAGCTGACATGAGAAGAAGAATGGGACAACAGCAAAGGATGAGAGGGGAACGGGGGATCGAATTCACAAGGGATAGCCAGAGAAACACAGGACAGCTGGGGAGACGAGGAACAAGACACAGCTGAGACGGAGGACCAGGAAACAGGCAGGTAAGGGCAAAGACCCACTGAAACAGCAAGGAGGAAACAAGTATACGTTTTCATGCAAAGCTTTTTGCTCAAATAACGAACATGTTTGCTTGCTGTTTCGATATGACTTATTGATAATTCAGCTAATAAATCTCCATTAGTTCCAGTCAAATGTGCATGGACAAAAATTGGATGAAAGTTGTTCCCCTACCTTGTAAATGTACGGCTTTGTTTTGAAAGTCTTAAAACCTCATTTCTGGGGTTTCAGTTGCTCTCTGGGAACCAGCTGTCCGACCACACCCCAGATCAGGTCACATCAGGCAGACAAAACTATTATCAATGGGATTGTCTTGGAAAACCCAGATTTTTTACATCACTCACGCAATGTGCAACTGACATCAAATCAAAGATATCATAGCTACAGGTACTAAGACTTAAGCTTAAACAGGATTCAAAAATCAAAACTGGATACAGCATGGGGATTTTATTTTGAACATGTCTAAGTTACAATGAAACATAAGTAAAACGTGTTGCTCAATGATCTGAGTCCAACATGTTCTAAAAGATTAATGTTTTTAATTGTTTTACAGACTCATAATTGAAAATGTTATTTCCTTAAATATTCATCAAGATTTTTGAACTATCCTTGTTTCCGGCCCAGTCAAACCTAAACAAAAATGCATCTTATTTCCCCAAGTCTTCTACAAAATTTAATTTGAATCTTTGCAGTTTAATTTGTCTGAGCACAGTTGGTCAGAGAAAACGTCTAAATCTGATTCTAGTCATGCTTAAATAATTAAGCATAAAACAGTAAATCTCCATTATTCGACATTAAACTTTAAATTGACAACCTAATTTGAGATGGGACACTGCATATTAATTAACACGAGTACTCAAACTCTACATGTAAATATGCCAGAGTTAGCCACAACGGCTAATTTTCATCTGTAGTCCCAGGGCGGGTTGCTGATGACAGACAGGAAAGGCCAGAAAACAACAAGCGCAATAGACATGAACAAAACACAATAGACACCGAATGAAATTAAATGATTAATAAGACAAAACAGAAAATTAACACACAATAACAGTAAGCAGACATTACAAACAAGGCGACACAGATAAGATAATAAACCTGTATGTCCACGCTGTGACTGCAGGTTTGATGGCCCAGGAACCAGAGTTTGACTGATCAAGTGATGGTTCTCAGTGTTGGGATGTTCCTGATGGGTTCCTGATGGGCTCACACCTGGAACAGTGTTCCAGGTGTGAGCAGCCCTCACTGAGAAACTCAACTGGCCAAAAGATGTTTTTCTGAAAGGAACGGCACAGTCTCCTCTGCTTTGAGCTCGTGTGCCTACACTGTCTTACAGGTGGATGAATTCCTGCAGAGGGAGCGGGGCGAGACCATGTAGTATTCTATAAACCAGTACAATGTCATGAAATCATATCATATTCAACTAAAAAATTATATTATGAGAGAACATGGCAATGATAGTAGGAATTATGACTTTAAGAGGGGTTTTTGACTCTTCACCTCTTTATTCATTCACCCCTGTGAATGCTGACCTTGAGGGTCTGCTTGTTGCTTTGTTCTTTAAAGTGTATCTTAAAATTTTTTTTTTTTAGTTATGTTGCTTTCTGCTTTTTGAGATCAAACACCAGAGGAAAGTATACCCTGAAAATTCAAATGAACTGTTGGGTTGGACGCACTGGCAACCAAATGAAAATGTTTTTCACCAGAGTTGATGTGTCAGAAGCAGAAACAAGTTAATGAGAGTAAGGATCTGAGCAGGTTGTTAACTTGATTGTTAGACAACTGGGTCAGAGCATCTCCAGAACTGCTGTTCTTGTGGAGCGATCCTGGTCTGCAGTGGTCAGTATCAAGGAAAATGGTCCAAGGAAGGAACAGTGGTGAACCAGTGACAGGATCATTGGCAGATAGGGGTCATTATTGCAGATGGACAGCAAAAGGTGGCTAATGTGTGCTGATCAAACAGACCAACTGCTGCAGATCAAACTGCTGAAAAACTTAATGGCGACCCTGATGAAAAGGTTCACTGCAGGTTGCTGTGTATGGGTCGTTCCGGGAAGCAAAAGTGACCTCACATTTTCTTTTACACTACTTAAATGAGATTGTGTGTGCACATGTTTTCTTGAAGACTGCACGCAGCACAATGTGCCTAAACCAAAAAGCAAAAGGGATTCAGGAATATTTTAAGTAGCACAAAACTAGTTTTGGGTATTGTTATGGCCTATTCAATCTCAAGATCTCAATCAAATGGAGTATCTTATTTCAGGAAACATACAGGCATCCTTCTCAGTGACACATTCTTCTCAATGCTGTCAAGCTTGCTATTGCGTTTTCTGAGAAATAATTGATCTATTCAACTAAAACCTGGTGACACGTGTTACAGAAACATTTCAAGGTTATGTCAATTCATTGATTAAGTAATTAATAGTAAAGACATCTGGGGGATATGGCATAATTGTTAGAGTCAGGGAAGAGGCCTTTCACCTACTCTGATTTAACTGTGTGACTCCTGAGCTGTGAGCCGTCTTTTGGTTGACCTTGCAATGAATACATAATATTAGGAGACTAAAGGCAGAAGCTGGAAAGAGGGCAGACATGACGCGGTGTGCGAGAGAGTTCAAGCGTTGGCCCAGACGGGCTCATGTACAAGACTGGCCGTAATAAAATATGAGAAGGGCAGATCCAGACTCCAGTCTCATCTTTATGGAAGGAAGTAGATATTTTCTTCCCATAACACACTTTCACCTGTGTTCAGGATTATTTTAAACAGCTTCAAATTGAAAAAGCCTTTAATATCACTGCATAATCAAATACAGGTACAGCAAAATGAGTAAACGTTTACACTTCTACAAACGTTTCATCATTGTTTGCGTGACAAATGGAGCACTGACAAATGCAAACACATAAAATACATTGCTTTGAACTCAAACCAAACCGGTTTCTTTTTTAAGGGTAATCCAGATGGTGTAACCTGAGTCACCAGCATAGTATGTGTGCCAAAAGCTTTTGTTTTCTGGTATCGGGATGTCTTGCCGTTAACCATCTATTCTCTGGAAGAACAAAGCAAAGAAAACAAACAAAAAACAGAACCTTACAAACAACAGTGTGTTGGGTTCTCTGTGGTTGTGCACCAGAGGAGTGGTGGGTGTTTACCTTTTCTTCCAAAGGCAGGTGAAGCCCCAGCTGATCCTCATCTTGGGTAAATAGGAGGTCCCTTTAAAAGAGGAGCGGTGCCATGAAGCAGACACCAGATAGTTCCTCCCACAGAGAGTCTACCTTGATGGTTTCCAGCCTCCTGGATTACACCTCCCAGTGCCTGTACCTTCTAGCGACTGCTTTCAACGTCTCCCTGACTCCTCGACTGCTCCTTGGATCACCTCCTTCTGGAACCCCTCAGCTGGAAGTCAGATCGCTCACTTGCCTGTCCATCCTCAAACTCACACACCAGGTTTCCCACCTTGAAGGCAAATTAAAGGAATGTCATCACTGCCTACCCATCAACGTTCCATGCTGACCAACCCATAGAGCTGGACCTGTTCTCCCCCCTCAGGGTTTCCATTACCTCACGTAACAGTAAGATCAAATTTCTCTTAAGTTCTGTGCTCATCACGATCAGCGTTTACAAGGCACTTACCGGCTCACCTCTCTTCCAGGGCTTCCCGGAGAAGTCACATCGCCACAGTCTTCCGATGTCCTTCTTTGTTGAAACAAAGAGAAAATAAATCTTTTAGAATCTGCCTTTTGTGTTCGTAGTTGTTGCTTGCTCAAGAGTCGTAGTCAGCATGACACAGTCATTCACTGAAAAAGTATTTGCATCTGACTGTCTTCACGGCCTGTCAGAGTATGGCAAACCTCCGTGTATTTTATCGGAATTATATGTGACAGTTGAGCACAAAGTAGGGCATAATTGTAAAGTGGAGGCAACATACAGCATGCTTCTTTTTTGTATTTCCCTTCCTCTAATACCCCAATTTAAAATACAGTGAAAACAGTCAAAAGTGTACAGTCCGCTACTGAGTAAACAGAGTTAAACTGTGTGACCTCAAAGGTTTGTCAGTAAACATAAGTGAACTAGAAAAGAACTCGGAGATCACCCCCAATATCTAATCATTTGTTTCTGGTCCTGCTGTGGAAATGTTTTGTAAATTTCATCATAATCCACCTACAACTTTCTGAGTTGTGTCGCTAACAGACAAACAAACCTCCTTGGCAGAGATTAATATGATCATGAACACCATGCACCAGATAGGTCAGTTGTGGAGATATTTTAAACAAAGAAAACGTCAAACGTACCAACACTTGAGTGTGCACCCAAAACAAACAAGCTGAGCAAGAAAAGCCGTGATCACAGAGCAGCCAAGAAAAAGCTGTTCTTAAAAACAGTGATGAGAAGTCCAGTTTGTTCTTTGGACATGCCATATAGAAGAAAATGCTTTGTTCAATTGAATGTAAAAAAATGTTTTCCGCTCTATGCCCTTCACACTCAACACACCGTAACCACGGTAAAACATGGTATGACAGGATGGTACTACAGGAGGCTTTTCCTGGTCAATCCTTAACTTGACAGGGAAGTGGACATGCTGCAAAGCAATTTCCCATTGGGGACAATATTACTGTACCATTAAAACATTGAATAATTCTGCAGAAAAGATGGGAAAATGTGTTAGAGGCTGAAAAAGACTTTAAACTGGGGCAGAGGTTCCTCTTTCAGCAAGACAATAACCCTAAACATTTAGCTACGTGTATATCAAGCCATCCATTATCTGTACTCGTCCATCTCATGCAGGGTTGCAGCGGGGCTGGTCCCTATCTCCACCAGTCACACACTCCACACACTCCAGTCAATAGCCAATCTGACTGTGCTGACTTGATCTTTTTTCTACAAACTTGAATGGACAAAATATTCAGCAGTGCATGCTGATGGAGACATGCCTCAAAAATAGTGATTAAACTAAGCGTTGATTAAGAGAGGCTGAATATAAATGCCTGGCACACTTGGCATGTGAAACTTTTTCACATGACACCTTATTGTTTGGAAATGTATTGGTTGTTCTGTCATAAAATCAAAGTAACAAGATGGCTTAGTTTTCGGTTGCAACAAAATGTGAAAACGTTCTACATGTATTGCTTCTTTTGCAAGGCACTGTGTGAGTATTAGAATCTGAGTAATTAAAAATGTAGGAACCCTGCAGCTGGCCTTTGGAGTGCACATTACCTGCACCGCAGAGCAAAAACCTACAATTCTGTCAGGAAAATAAAAAAGTTGTCAAGTTTTCTTGTCATCCGTACATTTCTTGTTTTAGTAGATCATGTTCTTTGTTTTCTCTGCTGTGAAAATGTTTGTGTGACCAGAGCACCTGATTCCAAATAAATGGCCTATATGGCTTCTGGCAAACAGCGAGCAAGATTTCTCAAAGCTTTCTTTAGACAATGGTCTTCTTCTCGCTCTGTCTTTCGTAAAGGTAAGATTTATACAGCCAAACACATCCCACTTCCCTCAACACGAGTTTAAACTAACAGGGCATCATAAAAGGTTTAGCCCCTGAGAAGACTGTGACAATAGGAGAGGTGAAGAGCTCCAAAGAAGCTAAAAAGAACTAGAAAAGCACTTGGAGAGAGCAAGCCTCCGCCAGGGCAGCTCAGTCCTCCCCTCCCCAATGTTGTGATATAATTGTAATTTTTTTTAGATTCCTTGACCATGAAAATATACCTTCAGCAGCTGGATTCACACGGATATCATTATAAGTTCAGTACTTATTCATGAAGAAATCACTTATGGTAATAGCAGTTTGTGTGATCAACCCCGAATTCTAATCAATTTGTTCCTGGTCCCATTCAAGACAGTCCATAAAAATTTCATCAAAATCCAGCAACAACGTTTTGAGTTATGTTGCTTACAGACAAACAAACATACCCTGGCAGATAAACATAACCTCCTTGCCTGAGGTAATAACAAAGGCTTCCCTTGATAAATGACATTGTTCATTTTCAAAAACAAAAATCAATATATATAGGAAAGAATCATTGACTAGATGCTGAAGGTAGAGCTTCCTCTTGCCTACTGAACGTATCTTTCTGTATTCTTTTATTGCATCTAATGCAAACACTTTACTTTGTTCTGCATTAATGCTTCTAATGTGTGCATCTAATCAGTTTAGTGTGTCCTAAAACTAATATAATAATGAATCAACGGAAAATGTTATGCAGATTCTAGTGTCACACTTGCAATAACTTTCTTCAAGAGGAATGTGAAACATGTCCCCGTCATCCCATTATCTACCACATGCAAATGGCAAACTGAAAAAGTTTGGTTAACCTTATTTCTCTTGACTCGATTTGTCCCAGATGAGAACTGCTTTTATCCAACAAAAATACTTTTTGTGGATCGTTTGATCAAAATTAGAACATAAAAACAGGTATTTGTAAAAAGGTTACAAGTAGTTGTTTCTTTTCTCCAAAATAAAGAAACAATATTACGAATATGATGGGCTGTTTTAAAAAGTAACTGGATTATTAGAGAAGTGTAGAGAGAAAAGTGCAGAAGTTAGCTGATTCAGTTTTTGGCAACATCAACTAATTCTAACAAGATATGAACTATTTCCTAATAAAAATTTTTTTTTGTTTCCCAAAACTTTTAAATCAACTTTGAAATATTCTGTAAACTTTACGTGTTTTGTTTTTTTCATTAACTTTTAAGCACAAAAATGATGAGTAGATACTAAATTACATACAACCATGAACACATTCCCAGTTGCAACTTTAGCTTTAAAATGGTTACAATATGTCATTCAGAAAAATGACCTCACCTTTTTAACAGCTACTTTATAGATGATTATAATAGATGTATCAATGTTGCTGCATAGGTGCATTTAAGAAACTACATTAGAGGTAAGGGAAAACGGTTGTGCTGGTCATACAAACAGTGGAATCCTGAGCAGAGGAGAAAAACAGACCAACAGAAAAAGCACATAGTTATAACTTTTACACCTACAAACCTTGCACTGCTTAAAAATACAGTCATAATTGTTTAAGTTAAAAGACCGAAGGCAAAGCATACAAGATCTGTGTACTATTAAAATACTAAGAATTTCTTGTTCAGACTGGACTTAGAGGTAAGACAGTATTTGTACAGGATAAGTCACTAAAAGAAGGTAGGATCTTTTTTTAAGAATAGCTTTTGTTGAGTGCAAGACATGTTTTGTTTTATGGCATCTACACCTAAACACTGGTGCTTCTGCTGGATGCCCTGCAAGCTGCAATGGTTACAATGTTTGCACAGTAAAGATATGCAAACATAATCCATAAGATAGTTTACAGCAGTTTTCATTGCACTGTTGAAAGCTGATGTTACCCAGTACCCAGTTTCATCCATTTGATTCTCTTGTTCCTGGATGGAAATCCGAGTTTCACTTAGAAGAGGAGTGTCTTTTGTGATAACCAGGTTGCATATTTGTCCAGATCTGTAGAGGTTGTTTTAGGAGTCTGGAGTGTCTGTTCTGTCTGTCTGTCTGCTTTATCCTTTCAGTAATTCTCCACCAGGGCTCCTGCTGGAGTTGAGGACCTTTTCATCAAGCTTGAGGGTGGAGCTGGCGCTAGCAGCTGATCGCAGCTGCACCTCTTTGACACTCATCGACGGGTGTATAAAGGACGCTGGCTGTCAGACCTTCTTTGCCAGAGTGTTGCATCTCCGTGGTAACCTCTAGCCCTCCATGTCTCCTGGTAATCTCCTGGTTGAAAGTATTTTTTGTTACTTACCTGAGCTAATCCTTCCCATGCTCCTTCCAAGGTTCCTCCGTGACCACGCTGTATCTCCAGTCATCAACCAGAGATTCGTTCTCCGTTCTACTCACCTGTCTTCTTCGCGTTTTACAGTTCTCTCATCAACCTACATTCCTTGTTTCAATAAACTGTTATCATTTCACAGCTGGTCTCCCTAGTGGTGCTCTGCATGTGGGTCAGAAAGCTAAACACAAACGTGGCAGGTTGATTTATCGCACGGAAAGCATCTTGTCATTGAGAGAATCCCATTCAGACAATTCAGATGATGGAGCAGGTAAGGCAGACACTTTGTAATCAAGTTCTTTGTTTTGATATTTAACTCTCTTTCAATCCATGGTTGAAAGAACATTCCTCCTCAACAGCATTGTATTTTGCTGCTACCTAAAGCACTAGAACCCTCCCTCCTCTATTCCAAATGGATACACGGAAGGAGGAGGTGATATGCCAGGGGAGACTTTAAAGGTGTCCTATCTTATCAAAGGAAGAGTCTTTATTACAGGATTTTAGACTGGTGGACCTGATTGGAGAACTCACTTTCTTGCGAGAGAGGAAGCATTGGTAAGAGATCCATTCAGAGCTCACCGCATCAGATATATCTTAGTGTATTCAAACGGTGTATAGGATTGTTATGCCTCGTCTCCACTGAGCGGTCCGGTCTGGCTCGGTTCGGTCCGGTCTGCCTATTTGTCTGTTTCCATTGTAAAAGCGGGCTAAACAGCAGGCCCGTACCGGTCCATTAATGGTTCCCTTCAGGTGTAGGTGCACAGGACAATAGTCTGATATGGTTAGGGCGGAGCTACTGGCGTCACATAACACAGTCCTTTGATTGGGTGAACTCATAAACACTGCAGTAAGTTTAAATGTCTACCCCGCGACAACTTTACACACCGGTCCTCTGTTCCGCACGGAGCCTTTTATTAAACACAGCAGTCCTATTTGTTTAAAGAAAAAAACAAAAAGCAGGTAAGACAACCATGAGCTGCTGGATGGACTCCATTGTTTTTGTTTCTTCCTCCACTTCTTCTGTGTTTGTTCCGCGTCACACACTTCCTCATCCCTCCAGTATGACGCCACGCAAGCGTTCAGGGCAAACCCCTCCTGCTCAAGGAGAGTTCAGTAGGCAGTGGAAACGCTCCCATGAAAAGTGTGAATTTTGGATTAGATGGAATATTAAAAATATATACATCATAGTGCGGTTAAGCGTACTAAAGCTATTCTAAAATTAAATACATTATTTTACCCTTTCTCTATGCAGCTACAGAATAGTTAGTAGATTAAAACATATACATTGTTGCGTGATGAAACGATACACACACAGATACTGTGTGTATCAGCATTTCATCACACTGTACAAAGTACAATATCTGACGGAGCCTCTCTATGTAATCCTGGAAAAAAAAGACTTGTGCTGCCAAACCTTCTGTATAAAAAACAGAGGCTTCAAGTTGTATATGAATAAACTAATTTAATGTGACATTCATAGTCATTTAATAAAATAACGGAGCTGATCGCTGGATTGAAAGCTGGAAGTCGTTGGTGACATATTGCCTTTTTCATGCCTGTGGGCTAGCGTAACTGCAACAGCTACTCTGAACTGCGTGGTGCTAAAGAGTCAAAATGAAATCACACACTGTACCTTTAACACACATGGGCAACTCTGTGATAAGGTAAAAAAACATATTAAACCTAAACCTATTAAAGGAAGTACTGAACTTATTACGGATCCTACAATAGGATTTACTGTCCTTCCTCTATCACCAGCAGCAGAAAACAGATCTGGGGAACCACAGACACCATAATGCTTTTGAATAAAGTTCTTGTTTGAAGCTATAGCTATCGTGTTTGCCACCACGTTGACTGCACATGCTCAGTGTTCTTTTTTGTGTTTCTCTGGCAGTGTCACAGCGCCATCAGTGGGCATATGTAGTGCATCATTTTAGCCGGTTTGTGTGCATTCAAGTGGACAGTTTTAATTATGGTGGTGCCAGTTTTTACAGGCTCTGTTTTTGAAACTATGTCCGCTTTGTCTATGTGTAGAGCAGGCCTAAGACTAATAAATATATCCTTCCGTCCCAGCTAGAGCAAATATCATGAGTTATTTTACTGTTCAGAGGGTGTTAATGTGCTCACACAGTCGGTCATAATCAGTGACTGCCCTGATATTCTCTCTTCAGCAGGCGTATTTGTCTGTGCATCATAAGACACGTATACTTTTATGAATTTAGGACAAGAATGTAAGATAACATTCTTGACCAAGATGCAATTCAAAGTCAGTGAGTGGGCATGTGAGCATTGTTAGAGACAGTTTTTTGAAATGTGACTACTCAATTTCACAGAAGCAGAGGACATGATGAGCTTGTTTAGGTGACTATATTAAGGAAATGTAATCCTTGTCGTCCGGAAGACTGATCCTGATCCTGCTGCAAAGCATACACACCAAACTTTCCAGTGTGTCTGGCTAGATCAGGGTGATGCGTAGTGTTAGTTTTCTCTCACACAGAGTTTTACATGTAATGAAAGAAGTGAAACTGTTAATTTGTCCACAGCACCTTTGTCCACATTTTGGATGTGTTCCTCCATGGTTCAGATTTGTCAAGTACAAAAACAATAGTTGTCATGTAAGCCGATTCTCCCACCTGGGCTGTGGATCTTTGCAGCTTCTCCAGTGTTTACAAGGCTCTCCTGACTAGTCTATTTAAGTGGTTGGTTATACTCTTTCAATTTTCAAATGATGAATTAAATAGTGCTATATGAGATTTTCAAAGCTTTTGATATTGTTTATATGATAACCCTGTGGTAACCTTCTGGAGAAAGTTATCTAAACAAGAGACAGAAGACAACACACAAATATTTAAAAACTTCAAATCTTTAATTCACGAAATCAATTTAAGATTTGAACTATCCGACGCTTTGTGTGGCAGTTTCTTTGTGCTTTTTCAAGAACTTGAACGGCACATTTTGCAAACCAAATGCTTTGTCTGATTAGTTCTCCGCTTTCTTTGCCATTCCTCACTAGCATATATAAGCTCTCTGGTTTTCTCAGGTCTTCGCTGGTTCCTCTTGTCTATGATACCCGTCATGCACTTGATTCTCCGAGTTTGGTTTTTGTCAGTATGACTGGAAAAGCGTTATACAAATCCAGTCAATTTACTTTGGTCCAGCCTTTACAGGAGAATTTTGTGGACAATCGTGTTTTTATTGCACTTTTCACTGCATTTGTGTCCGGAGAATGTGTGAGCGCCCGATCGGCCATTGTTTACACAAGGGATCAGCTGCTAGCTCTGGGTAGCTCCACTGTACTGCCTCCCGCCGAGCGGCCAACACTTGCACCAGGATCGGGGGCATCGCTCCATTTTGTGGAACAAGCTTCAGCTTATTTACACCTTTTTGTGGTTTGTGTGGACAATCTCTGGAGCTTTTGCGGGGCACAGACCAGGCTGAAGGATCAGACACCCTGCAATACTGCATTCAGTATTTCAACAAAGGTCACTCACATGGTGTTATCGTGGACATGATGTCAGGTTTACATGATGTAAACATGAGTTTAAGGACTCTTAAAAATAAACTCAATAATGCTAGGCTTTACAGAAGAAAAAACGTTCACTCCAGAACGACAATCATTAACGCAATCACAGTGGAGCTTTGTGGACCTGGGCAATTGTTTGGGTATCGAACAATGTGGCAGGTGCTTAAACAAAAGCATCATCTCAAAGTGAAGAGGGGTGAATATACCCTGGGAGCTTAATCCTCATGGATGCCAGAGGAGAACACGCAGAAGATTTATTAGGAGAACCTATCATTCGCTGGGACCCAACTACATAAGGCATGCTGATGTTTATGACAAGCTGAAACCATTCGGTCATTTCAGGGTGCACTGATGGATTTTTGTGCAAAGTTTTGTGGCTAGAATGTGTACCAACAAATAATAATCCAGGAGTTATAGCTCACTATTTCTTGTATTGTGTGCGGAACCTTATTGTTGTCCCCATGAGACTGAGAACTGATTGTGGCACAGAAAATGGCATTATGGCTGCTGTTCAGTTAACACTACGCCACCATCATGATGACCACTACAACGGAGAGTCCAGCCACATGTTTGGTTCATCTATGAATAACCAGCGAATTGAGTCGTGGTGGTCCATATAAAGAAAAGGAAGGTAAATATAACATTTGATTTAATTGTGTGAAATATATGTAATCACATCAGATAGAAAACGTTTAAATTGATTGGAATCCTTATAAGATTGAATTGAAATGATGTGTAAAGTGGCTTGAGATATGTGTTGCGAATGGGCGCCATATAAATTAGCTGAAATGAATACCCAAAAATGTTTTTGGTTTTTTTTCAATTTTTTTAGAGCTCAGTTTTGGATGGAGCTGTTTGCAGATCTAAGAGACAAAAAACCAGTCTGCTGGAAGTCTGCCTCTGAACTTTACATAAAGCTATTAGAAACTGCGCAATCCATTTTAGAATCAAAGACAGGATATGAGGTTATCAGTGGTAATTTCAATATGTTTAGACATGTATTTGCCATTGGGAATAAAGAGTTATCCAGGAACTGTAGCTTTGGCAGTGGATCCAATCCAGAAGGGGGAAGTGATGTTAGCCCAGTTGCAAACATCAGAACATCCTCCACCGACACAGCAGCTTGGCATTCTGCAAAGACAACATCTACACATATAATTTAATACAATGTGTGTTAATAAGTAATTGTGAAAATAAGTATATACAAACCTTCACACTCAAGGAGATAGTCTGCCCAATAGCCCACAATTTGACTCTCCAGAAGTCTCCTGTTTCTCCCAGAAGGACTGAAGTCGGGTCTGAAAAGTTTCTCAAGTTCAAGAGCTGTGAGCTTTTTTTCCATGTGACACCGAACTGGGGACAGCAAGGTGGGGTGTTGCTGGAGTGCATTCAAGAAATGATGTGCTGAAAGTCCCTCTTTAAATCTAAAGAATGAGGATAACTTTGTATCACTACCTGTTCATTACTGCAATGATACATGCACAAACAGATGACCATGTAGAATGTGATCTATCAGTTTGTGCTGTTTCCACATACCATGACCAATTATTTTATATTTTGTTCACAACTCATACTTAATAAGCATAATTCTGAATATAATCTCACCTGTCAAGTACAGAGCAGTTTCGAACAATTATGTACCACTGGAGATAGTCAGACACAATATATTTATTTTCTTCAACAGTTGAAACATGTCTCAGACAACCTGCCATCTGTAGCACAGTGCTGTGTTTCATGACACAGTCACACAGGACATGCACTGATCCAGCACTTTCAATCTGAAACCCATAAAAATGAACATATACAATGTAAGCATATGTGTTTGATCTTCCTGCCTGTTTCTTTCATATACAAAGAAAGAATACTTTAAATTCATAGAGATGAAGTTCTGCTGAAAGAGGTGAATTCAATACTTCTGTCCTGCATTTAAATCCTATGCTGTCCTCACCTCTTGTTAAGCTTTCCCTATTTCGTCATCTGTTACTGAAGCAACTATTGCTGTAAATGAAGCCTGGCCTGCAAGATAATGTATCTTCTGACAGGAAATGGGGTCCTGGACCTCCATGCACAGCTGACACGGCAATCATCTTTCCTGCTAGAAAGTATTCATCCTCCCTAACAGCTGTGAAGAAATAAATTAAGAAATGATAAAATCTCGTATATATGTAGATACACACAGACCTTTTCCAAAAAAATTTAATATAGAGCAAAGTTTATTTATTTCCATAATTCCATTCAAAACGTTGAACTTCCATAGATTATAGATTCAGCCCCCCCTATTCTCCCACCAGGAACCAGAGGTGGAGGTCCCAGCGGCCCAATCGTTCATCCGCCGAGCAAAGGCTGCGTAGATCCGGGCTCGGGCATCCATCAAGTGTGCTAACGCCAGGTACGTGGGTCAACACCACCACCTCCTCGCCTCATCAATGGGGGTCCAGCCTACACGGTTCGGCATGTCCTTGATTCCCGTCCTCGAGGAAGAGGATTCCAGTACTTGGTGGACTGGCAGGGATATGGTCCAGAGGAGCACTCCTGGGTTCCGTCCCGCCATATTCTGGACTCCACCCTCATCGCGGACTTCCACCGCGTTCACCTGGATCGTCCGGGCCCTTCATGGCCCGGGCCTCGAGGGGGGGTCCTGTCAAGAAGTCATCAGGACCAACCAGGAGCAGCTGCTCCTGATGAGCTTCTCACCAACCATTGGCTGGATCTCCTCATCCACACACTCAAAAGCTCCACTCACTCACCTCTATGATGCTCAGTCATCAGCCTTGCTCTGCACTAGCGCATCACTCCAGAACTGTTCCAGACTCTACCTGCTTCCTACAGCTAGGAATTTTATCCAGGCAGCCTGTTGGAGGAGTTCCAGCAGGTACCTCCATCCCTGCTCCAAGCTCGTCCTCCACCCCTGCTCCTACTGGACCATCAACTCCAGTTTCGCTCTGCATTTGGAACATCCACCTTCCCAACAGTGATGTCTGCCCGATCACCGTTGCTTGACAATCTGGCAGAGATCCAGAAAGAGTGGAATGAGGCAGGAGTCACAGCTTCAAAAACCACAAAATTCAGATGCATCCGGGAGATGAACTACAACTGTCTGGTTCCTTGGGACAAACCACTTCTGAGTTAATGTAGGAAGCGTCTCAACTGGGCCAAGGAATTTGAATGGAATTATGGAAATAATTACATTCTTCCATGATATTAATTTTTTTTGAAAAGGGTATGTATATAAATACATATATATTAACAATTAACACTTACACTCACTGGCTAACTTATTAGGCACACCTCCAACTGCTCGTTAACGCAAATTTCTAATCAGCCAATCACATGGCGGCAACTCAATGCATTTAGGCATGTAGACATGATGAAGATGATGTGCAGCATCAGAATGGGGAAGAAAGGTGATTTAACTGGCTTTGAACTTGGCATGGTTGTTGGTGCCAGACGGGTCCAGGGAGCGCTCCAAATGACCTTTTTTGACTCTGTGTGCACAGCCCCATGTTCACATGTTTGCGCGATCTGCATGCAAGTTGATTTACAGCCGACAATCGGAAACTCGAATTCTATTGGCTAGTAAAATTTGCCGCTCAGCGTAAAATGCATAGGGGTCTATGGGTGGAAGGTGGGATTAAGAAAAATAACAAGTGTTGAGGAGCACTATTTTATCATAGTATTTTATCATAGTATTGAACCCCACTATCATTTTAAAGGTTTATAAAACTTTGATACATAAATATATTCTCCGGACTGCAGCTTTAACTAACATTTCTGTGGCTGCTATTTGCACATATTTTCTCAGTTCATAATATGTTAACTACATGTAAGTATTACGTTTACTTTTTTACTTTCTTTTTTTTTTTTTTTTTACGTGTCCTGTTTGGCAGTGTTGAGCTCAGAATTGGTGTCTGAGTACCAAGTAGAAGCTCAACAGATTTACTTTCACAAGCGGAGCAGTACAGCTTTTGCTATAGTCCTCCACTTGATATATGTGTGAAAAATCTTTATTATGACTTGTTGGGGTTTTTATTTCCTGATGTTATGGACATGGAGACGGAAAATTAAGGAGAAGAAAGAAGAAAGATGAAGAAGAGAGGTAGGAAACAAAAAGTCAAGAGAGAGGGTGAGTTGAAAATACAAGAGAGGAGGGGGAACAAAGAAAACACATTGAAGACATTGAAGTCTGCCTCCATACCCACAGGACGGCAGAGAGAGGGGGAAAAAGAAAACAAAACACGAAAAAGGAACATCGACAAAACAAACCAAACATTGTGAACTAAGAATTACACAACCACATCACACAAAAATAGATATAAAAATACAACAAAAATGTCACAGAAAAACTCATGGTACCGATTAATCAAGCTCTAGTAATGATAACCTCAGCCCAAGAAAATATCCTTAAACACCAGAGACCCCACATCTATGTGTGTGTGTTAGCATGCCTGGTGCATATAAGGTTTCTCCATAAGAGTGTTCGATAGCTGGTGTGAGCAGACATCAATCCGTCTCCCAGGAATCGATGCAGACATGAAGGAGATCGGAGCCAAGACGTCCAAAGGACCCCCAGAGCCCCAGGCGGACCCGGCGGGCTGACCGCATCCCCCAAGAGTGGAGCAAAGGAGAACCCCAGGGGAACGTCCAGCGGCTACTATGCAGGGGCCCGGGGGGCAGCAGTGTCGAGCCCACGTGCCCCGCCGGCAACCGGCCGCGCCAGGGCGGGCCGGTCAATGGACCGGGAGAGCCGGGGCCCAGGGGCACCCCACCCCCCAGCAGGGACCCGACAAGGGACCGGCCGACGACGGGCCCCCGGCACTGCAGGGGCCGCGGCCGTCACGCGCCGCCACCACCCTAGGCCAATCCCCACCGCCAACATCCCAGCGCCCCACCCCTACCCTACGTCGGGGCACCCCACCGATGGTCGCAGGGGACGGAGAGCATCCCCAGGCCGGGCTCAGCCAGCATCTGGACACCAAGTTGTACCAGCTCCCGGGTCCTTATCCGGCGCAACGCAGAGCGACGAGACCAGGCATCCAACGAGGGCCAGGGCCGGTCCAACCCGCCAATGAACTGACCACGCACAGTGTTTACAGAACAGGTGATCAAACGAGCAGAGACGCCGGATCCGCATCCCGCCGAGCCACCGAGCAGGCACCACCCAACAATCCCCAACCTGGCACCCCTAAAGAGGTGCCCGAACCAACCAAAGGAAGATATCGGCCCAGTGCATCAGCCGACCAACACACCGGCCCCCCCAGGCCCGGCCAGGCACGCACCAGGTCCGAACCGGATTGACCACCGATGCACCGGCAGGCAGGGGCCCCCGTCAACGGCGGGGAGTGACGGAGTGGAAATAAGCCCCCCATTAAGTGTAAGGACTGAATTGCGCCAGGCGAGGGGGCAGACCAATTTCCAACCTAACAGGTAGAAACAGACATACAGACACAGTCGTACGTTCCCTCCCTCTTAAACCCATACATTCTCACTGACTCACCAAGACACCCAAAAAAATGACGCTGTACCCTCACTAACACACCCCATACACACTTTATGCTCCCAGGTGCAGGTACCGATGCCCCAGTAGAGCCACCAGCCCCCGGACCCGGGAGATGGACCCCCTACCTTCTAGGACAGAGACAAGCAGACCGCCAAGGGCCCCACAGTGGCAAAGCAGCCCGACAGCCCAGGACCCCGACCAGACCGCCTGTTCCTCCTCCGGACCCCAACCCCTGATGGCCCGTAGCGAACAGGGGTGTGAAAAGACCCCTAGCCTCCATCCTCCTGCTCGAGTATGGTGTTGATGCATGTTGTTATAATGTGCATTTAAAATAGAGGGGCGGGATGTGGGGAAGGCAGCCACACATCCCCCAACCCCCACCCCGAGCCCTCAGTGTCTATATGTGGTTTAACAGTGGGCACCGGCACCAGAGCTGAAGCTGATTGAACCGCTCCCCCCCTGGATGCCGAAAAGTGTGCCCACCCCAAAGTCCCTACATATGTGTCGCGTAAGAATGTTATAAGTGGGAGTGTCTAAGTTGGGACCCAGGACGCCACGGGATAGCGAGGAGGGAAGCCCCTCCTCGCACCCCAGTGATGTGCCCATGCCCCAAGACCCTATATGAGTGGTAAAGTGATGGAGCGGGTGGACAGAGGTGTCCAGGGATGGGGAGGGAAGAACTGGGAGGCAAAATGTCTTCCCAGGGAGCCAGCTCCCACACTGACCCCAATAGGCACCGCTGTTCACCAGGATCCACCAGGGGAGGGAGGCCATGGCACGTTCGACCCGGGGCCCACGGCCACAGTACCACAAAGCCCCATGGACCCCAAGGCAGTCCCCCCATCCCCATCCCAGAAGGAGAACTAAACCCACCCTGACATTCGCTCTACTCTCAAAACACAAAAGACACTAGACACCCAGGTTGAGTTCGCCACTGCTGCTCAACGCCCCGGCAGGAGACCAAACCCAGCGCCCCACCCACCTGCCCTGCACGCCCACTACCCGGCCAGTCCACCCGCAAGTCCGACCGAACCCGGCCAAATGCCCGACCCCAGCGCCCCGCACAAAGACCAAGACCCAGGAGCCAAGTCCAGTGCGAAAAAGGACTGATCCGGCCTAGAAATGCCACCCAGCCGCTGCGACCAGCAGCCAGGCACCCCAACCAGCAAACAATATGCCATACAGGGACCGGCGATGACAATCGGCCCAGAGAGAAAGAGAGAGGCGGCTGCACATGCCGGCTGCCGGCCGGCCCCGACCCCCCCAGGCAACAGAGACCCCACGTCGGCCGACCCCCAGCCAGGACCACAGCTAGGGGGTCGAGGCGCCCCAGAGCCCCGAATCCCCAGGCCCACCCCAGACCCTACCAAGGCGCAGCACGGCCACCAGGCCAGTAACCCATGTCCGCCAGTGCAACCCCCCTAAGGCACAGCATGCAGCCATCAGGAGTTACCACCTAAAGCCCAACCCCAGGCCGGCCACGACGTCCAGCGCCCACTTTTTTACTTTCTATTGCACAACAACACATGCACATTCGTTAAATATTTACTGTTTTTAAAATTATCCTACTCAGTTGCACATACTAAGCCACTTTATTTTTAATAACTGCACAATACTTTGGTTTTTGTAATCGTGTCCTTAATGTACACATATAATTCTTAACTGTGTTTGTATACTTTTTCTACCCTTCTCGTGTGATTGTGAATTCTTCTCTTATCTGTAAATTTGCTGCTGTTTCAGCCGGATTTCTCCATTGTGGGACATTAAAGGATTATTTTATTATAGTCTTACACAAATGATGACAGGGTCGGTGTGAAGTTTATTAGGAGCTGAGATGTTAGCTTTCTCAGGAACAATAGTCTTTGATGAGCCTTCTTCATCAAGAAACAACTATGGCAAGAAAGCTTCCACCATTTTCAGTTTGAAATCTGCCAAGCTTATCCAACAAATACATAACATTTTCCCATGATTAAAAGACATAACAAATGTGCCACAAGAATGTATGTAATGTAGAATGTAGGCAAGGCAAGGCAAGGCAAGGCAAGGCAAGGCAAGGCAAGGCAAGGCAAGGCAAGGCAAGGCAAGGCAAGGCAAGGCAAGGCAAGTTTATTTGTATAGCAAACCCTCAACAACACGGTAATTCAAGGTGCTTTACATGATTTGGTGATTAAAAACAAAAACAAAACAAACAAACATGGAATATGACATTGGAAGTTAAAAGTAAAAGTAGCAAATTAACATGAAACACATATTACACATGTTTCACAATAACACATGATACACAAAGCAAGAGAAAGATCAATATAGCAGGAGAGGATGAACACATTTCATACATATGACATCAATCATTTACTCAAAGGCAATTCTAAACAGATGGGTTTTTAGTCTTGATTTAAAGCAGTTCAGAGTTTCAGCAGCTCTACACTTGTCAGGAAGTCTGTTCCAGATAAGGGGAGCATAGAAACTGAAAGCTGCTTCTTCGTGTTTAATTCTGAGTCTAAGGATGTTTAGTAGTATGTTTAGTTAGTATTAGGGATCATTCTGTTCTTTTTACCTGTTGTATTAATATCGTTCTCAAAATGGTCCTCATTTTATCATATTTCCTTGTTCTCTTGTCAAACACCTAATCTCACTCAGTTATACTCAATTATGTTATCCAACAAACAGCACAACTGCACAAGTTGTACAACTGTATGACCAAAACATAATCTCTAACGTCAACAGTTCAAATAATGTCTGTAAAGATGGACTGAAAAGGTTTTAGGACTAAAGTTATAAACGGGGATTCAATAAAAACAAGAAATTGGAAGAGTCTCATTCACTGAAGTTAACATGGGGCGTGCCTATCTCCAGCAGTCTTTGGCAAGAGGCCTAGGACAGGTCTGTCAAAACAGAGACAAACAGGGAACTCAACCAAACACACAACCTCATACCTAAGGACAATTTAGAGAGATTAATTAATGCAGCAATCGTGTTTTTGGACTCTGGGAGGAATCCACATTATCCTAAACCCTCGTTTCCACTGAACAGAGCGGCTCTGTCTGGTCCGGTCTGGTATTGCGTAATTCTGACTTTTCATGGGCCACTGCCTTTTCCACTGCCTACTGAACTGTCCATGAGCAGGAGGGGATTACCCTGAACGCTTGCATGGCGTCGTACTGGAGGGAAGAGGAAGTGGGTGACGCGCGAAAAGATTGTCTTTCTTGCCTTTTGTTTTTTTCTTTACACAAATATGACCGCTGTGTTTAATAAAAGGCTCCGTGCGGAACAGAGGATCGGTGTGTAAAGTTGTCACGGGGGTGACGTTTAAATTTACTGCAGTGTTAATGAGTTCACTCAATCCAAGGACTGTGTTATGTGACGCCAGTAGCTCCGCCCTAACCGTATCGGACCATTGTCCGGTGGACCTACATCTGAAGAGAGACTATTAATGGACCGGTACGGGCCTGCTGTATGGGCCACTTTTATATTGGAAACAGACAAAATGGCGGACCGGACCAGACCAAGCCTGACCGGACCGCTCAGTGGAAACGAGGCATAATAGAACCCATGCATGCAGAGAGAGGGTAATGCAAATCCCATGCAAAAGGCCCGAAGACCAGGATCAGGAAAATTAATGTAAAGTAAAAAAAAAACATTGAAATATCCAATGAAGATTGACAATATATGTATTTTTAAATCATCCACTAAAATTAAGATCTAATTATTCCAACAGAGCAGTCTACATTGGAGAAAAAGTATACTCTTACAATAATATTTTTGGGGAGGGGACACGTTCAAAGACCGCTGGTCGACAAGGCAAAAACTCGGATGAGGGAGGAGTTCTGTGAGCCCGTGGAGAATGACTTCCATACAACTTTTTGGCAATTCTGGTCCACCATCTGGCGTCTGAGGACGGGAAGTGGTGCGTCACAGTGGGGATGGTGTGCTGCTGACCTCGACTCGGGACATCCTGGATTGTTGGACAGAATACTTCGAAGACTTCTTCATACCCACCAGCACGCCTTCTAATCTGGAAGGGGAGTCTGAGGATTTCGGGTCAGGCTCTCCAGTCGCTGGTGCTGAGGTCAACGAGGTGGTTAAAAAGCTCCATAGTAGCAAGTACCGGCTACCAGGCCCCTTGATACAGTAACCAGCTCTCTCATTGGTTAGACAGCCATATTTGGGTGGACCTTGCCAAGCTGCACAGCTCCTGTCTAACCAATGAGAGAGCTGGTTATGTTCGAGGAGCAGCTGTGATTAGTTGAACTTGGTTTTCATTGTGCTCAGGGACCAGGAGGGTCACTCGAATGCTAAAAGGAGAGGGTACCATTTAGAAAATGCAATTGCAAAAAGGATTTGAAAATGAGAGCTGGAAAGAGAAAACGGATGTAGAAAAGGGAATAACTTTTTTAAATGTATGAAAAGGAAAGATATTTACAATCTTATTTATTAATTGTGTTATTTAATTCTCCATTTTGAAATAGGATTTGAAAAACATTTTCAAATCACAGTATTTAATAATCAAATAATAAATACAATTTGCAATTCCTCTTTAGTATTTCAATTTAAAATGTGTAATTACAAAATGCTTTTCAAATTTGTCTTTTTTTGTATGGATTAATTGTTGAATTTGAAATTATATTTAGCAATCTATATTTTTAATTCACAATTAAGCACTCATCGTCAAAATGCTTTATTGCTTTTCCAATGACCGCCGTAGTCCTCCATACTCCTCCACATCGAGAGGAGTCAATTGAAGTGGCTTGGGGATTTGGTTAGAATTCCTCCTGGACGCCTCCCTGCTGAGGTGTTCTAGGCATGTCCCATCGCTGGAGGAACTATGTTTCTCAGCTGGCCTTGGATCACCTTGGGATTCCCCCTGAGGAGCTGGCCCAAGTGGCTGGGGAGAGGGAAGTCTCGGTCTCTCTGCTTAAGCTGCTGCCCCACGACCCGACCCTGGATAAGTGGAAGAAAATAGATGGATAGATGGACGGACGTCCAAAGATAATACCATTTTAGAAAGATAAGAATATTTATAGTTTACTATGTGAAAAGTTTTACATTTACTTTTAATTCAGATTTAATTTATGTACACAGATTGTTTGTTTACATTTTAGCTTCGACTGTCAGTTTGAAGAATCTGGTGGGAAAAAAGAATAGAATCTGTATTTCACATTTGCTGACTGGTATGATGTTGACCAAGGCCCACATATAATGGAGCAATCAGGCTTGCGATAGCCCCCCCAGAAGCTACAAACTCTGGCTAGCAGCTGTGTGCTGAGTTAGATAAAGACTCCAGAGAGAACATACAACCAACAAGGAGTTTTGGCCTGAACCAAATTGAGTCAGAACCAAATTTCAATTAAGTTTTGTTTGAAGTTCCTGCAGAGTTTGTTTCTAACCACAGCGCTGATGTTCATGGATTTTTATTCAAGCAAGTTGCTTTGTTCCAAATCCAAAGTGAGGAGCCTCTCAACAGAGATAAAAACAGGTTTGAGGAGAGACACACCCTACATGCTCCAGACAAGATCGGCATGCAGGCAAAACCACTATTGAAGCCAAAGTTGAGAATGCCGGTGGTTGGAAAGTGACTAAGATGGCAAAACCACATGGCATACTCCGGTAAAACCAGTTCTATCAGAAGATATCACCCACACTTCCAGCTAACTATTGTGAGAAGCTTGTGAAAAGATGCCAAAAATTCTTCTTCTTCTTCTCCTCCTCCTCCTCCTCTTTTGGCTTTTCCCTTGTGGTGTTGCCACAGCAAATCATCTGTCTCTATCTGTCATGGTTAAAACCATGCTGTCTGACCCACATGCACTAAACCCTCAGAATACAAAATGATATTTAAAAGTTTATTGGAATTAAGGTGGAGGTAAAAGTGTCAGGAATAGGAGCTCCTGGGGATATGCTGGGAACTGCTGAGGACCGGGAGCTAGATCTCTGAAATGGAGGTTATATATGAGCTGGGTTCTTGAGGAGGAGAATGCTTCATGGTAAATGGCCTGTACTTGTATAGCGCTTTATTTAGTCCTTGAAGACCCCAAAGTGCTTCACACTACATTCAGTCCTTCACCCATTCGCGAACATATTCACACACTGGTGATGGCAAGCTACATGAAATATGTGTCAAAAAGATTATGAAAGATTTGCTTACAGTTAAGGAGGAGATGGGTTCGACAGAGAGGAGGGATTGAAGCTTGTAGATGGACAGTGGGCTGGGTCACCAGGAAGTGCTGCGGCGGTTCTCCGAGGGCTGGGTGTGAGCTGGAAGGTGAGTTTATGTTTGGTAGAAAATAATGAAGATAACTGTGTTTGTCTTACAGGTTGTCACAGGAGGCACGCTGAAGAAGGAACTTGAGAAGTGGAACTCTAGTGGGTGAGTGGAAACAGAGCACGAGGGTGACGGTTGAACAAGGTAGGAGCCAGTCATGGAGATTGAAGACAGAGAGGAATCTTGAACGTGATTACAGTTCTTGAGGAAAGGGTCTCAGGAGTGGAAACCAGGGAAGCGACTCGATGCAATCTGCTGGGTTTCCTTAGATAGAAAACTTTTTAAATGATTGGAATGTATGTATGTATGATTGAATTGAAAGGATTTGTAAAGTGCCTTGAGATGAGATGTGTTGTGAATTGGCGCTATATGAATAAACTGAATTGAATGGAATTGAACTACCGTTGTGTTCACCATTCCTTACATTCTTGCTGATATCCTTTTATCACACATCACACCAAACATTTTTCTCCACACATTCCAACCTGCATAGACCTCTTTTCCACGGTACCAAAAGTCCTCTACCTTCTTTACTTCTGCTCCCTGTAACATGCCGAGACTAATCTTCATTTCCAGTACATACGTCGACGTTTCTAGCTTTTTCTCTACCTGTGCCCGGGTCTCATAATAGATTCTGTTGTCATCTCCAAACATCATAGTCAAAGTAGATTTCTATCTAACCTCACCTGTCAGCCTGTCCATTATCAACAAAAAAACAAAAACATAATTCGGATAGAAAGAGCAAATAATAACTAAGGGATACTTATGTCTAACAATTAAATAAGTGAATGAAAAGTTATCAAGCAATGTCTAACAATTAAATAAGTGAATGAAAAGTTATCAAGAAATGTCTAACAATTAAATAAGTGAATGAAGAGTTATCAAGCAATATCGAAAATAAAATAATGATAAAAAAGGGGGCGAGGGGGCTACCTTTCCCTGAATATCCAATCTTTTCCAATTTATACATTTAGCTTTAACTGTATATTACTGAAAAACAAAACAGATACGATTCCAGGAAGTCTAAATATGAAACATCGCCTCTGATGTTTGTGCCAAGTGCAAGATAGCAAATATGAATTTCCCAAAAAGTCAAGAGTCTAGCTGGGTATTACGATAGTTAGCGTTAATAATTCAGCCGTTATGTTTGGTGGTTTTAGATGAGGAGGTACCAGGACGAAGGCAGACATAAGATGAAGATTAATTTAATCATAAAAAAACCCAACTTTTTTTCTCAGGAAGATAAAGAACATCCAGGGTGAAAGAAGCAGAATGCAGCTAATAAATTGGACGATCCAGCAAAGAACAAAGAGAACTGATGGGCTTATATAAACTCAGCAAAAAAAGAAACGTCCCTTTCTCAGGACTGTGTATTTCAACAATAATGTTGTAAAAATCCAAATAACTTTACAGATCTTCCTTGTAAAGGGTTTAAACAATGTTTTCCATGCATGTTCAATTAACCATAATCAATTAATTAACATGCACCTGTGGAATGGTCGTTAAGACCTTCACAGCTTACAGAAAGTAGGCATTTAAGGTCACAGTTCTAAAAATGCAGGACACTAAAGTGACTTGTCTACCGACTGTGAAAAACACCCAAAGAAAGATGCCCAGGATCCCTGCTCATCTGCATGAACGTGCATTAGGCATGCTGCAGGGAGGCATGAGGGCTACTGATGTGGCTAGGGCAATAAATTGCCATGTCCGCACTGTGAGACGCCTAAGACAGCGTTACAGGGAGACATGAAGGACAGCTGATCATCCTCGCAGTGGAAGACCACGTGTAACAACACCTGCACAGGATCCGTACATGTGAATATCACACCTGCATGACATGTACAGGATGGCCCCAACAACTGCCCGAGTCACACCAGGAACACACAATCCCTCCATCAGTGCTCAGACTGTCCGCAATAGGCTGAGAGAGGCTGGACTGAGGGCTTGTAGGCCTGTTGTATGGCAGGTCCTTATCAGACATCAACAGCAACAACACCACCTATGGGCACAAACCCACCTTCGCTGGACCAGACAGGAGTGGCAAAAAGTGCTCTTCACTGATGAGTCACGGTTTTGTCTCACCAGGGGTGATGGACAGTTCATGTTTATCGTCGAAGGAATGAACGTTACACCGAGGCCTGTACCCTGGAGCGGGATCGATTTGGAGGTGGGGGGTCCGTCATGGTCTGGGGCGGTATATCACATCACCATCGGACTGAGCTTGTTGTCATTGCAGGCAATCTCAATGCCTTGCGGTACAGGGAAGACATCCTCCTCCCTCATGTGGTACCCTTTATGCATGCTCATCCGGACATGATCCTCCAGCAGGACAATGCCACCAGCCATACTGCTCGTTCTGTGCATCAGTTTCTGCATGACAGCAATGTCAGTGTTCTTTCATGGCCAGCGAAGAGCCTGGATCTCAATCCCATTGAGCACGTCTGGGATCTGTTGGATCGCAGGGTGAGGGCTAGGGCCATTCCCCCCAAAAATGTCCAGGAACTTGCAAGTGCCTTGGTGGAAGAGTGGGGTAAAATCTCACAGCAAGAACTGACAAATCTGGTCCAGTCCATGAGGAGGAGATGCACTGCAGTACTTCAAGCAGCTGGTGGCCACACCAAATACTGACTGGTACTTTTGATTTTGAGCCTCCCTTCATTCAAGGACACATTATTCTATTTCTGTTAGTCACATGTCTGTGAAACATTTTTAGTTTATGTCTTACGGTGTTGACTCTTTAGTGCTCATACAAATATTTACGCACATTAAGTTTACTGAAAGTAAAAACAGTTGAAAGTCAGAGGACGTTTATTTTTTTGCTGAGTTTATATTAAAGCACAGATGGAAATGACAACACAACCATCTATTCAGAAGCAAATGGAAAGAACTGAGGGAGAGTGCAGGCAGAGGAGAATCAGATCATTGATAATTGCTGTGAAGGGGAGCAACTGGCAGGCTGAGGGAAAATGAAAGATTAACAGAGAGCTCCACTTGGACTAAGAGAAGTTACAAATCATCAGGAAAAGAATAAAACTAATCAAAAAGAACAAAATCCAAGAACCAGAAAGAACAGAACCAAGAAATAAATAAACTAACTCAAAAAAATTAAATGATTAGGCAAGATCTAAAGAATGTGAATAAACAACAAGGAAAGGATAGAAATGAAGACTAAAATGAAACCAAAACTCAAACTCCCACAGATTATAACAACAGCCAAAACCATTAAAAGGTGGTTCCACTTGGTTTTTTGAAGAACTCTTTAGAGAAGAAATGTTTAGATCTGATTTTGAATCTAATTTACAAGTTTTAATCAAGTGCAGATACATTTTAAACATGGATTAGAAGGGTTTAAACTTGAAATTACATAAAATATTAAAAGTTACGTACACATAACATCCACTGATTGTATAAATATAATCTGCAACAAAGGTAATAAAATGTGTGTCACATAAAACCGCCTAATGAACAACGGATACCCGTTGGTTGATTTCCTCATGCAGACTTCCTGATAGAGTAGCTGTGTCCTGTTATAAATAACCAAGAATTTTAAAAGATAAAAAAGATAAAGGGGCAAAGAGTTGTGAACAACTTCCTATGACAACAAGCACAGTTTCATTGGAACCAATAATTTCATAATTGTAGATCGCGTGTGCAAATATTTGATTTAAAAAAAAGTCCTAACTTCAGTTCCTGAAAAGGTGTGTTATACTACATTATAAATGAATTCAATCTGTATTTCAAACATGTAAGTAAATGTCAGCAAGAAGTGTGTGATAAAACAAGAATAGTCAAACATTCATCAAATCTTTATAATTATTCTTGCCACCACACCCACTTCTCTTTCCTCCTTCAGATGATGGCGTTTCCAGAAAGCAGACGTCAAATTTTATGATTGTCCAACCCGTTCGCACATAAATCTCAAACATGACTCATACATTTTTTTGTGGAAAAGACACAAAGCAAAAGGGTGTCATAGTTCTTATGTTTTTGTGTTTGAAGTTAGTTATTTTCCTTATTCGGTTTAAATCTCATTTTTATGTATTCTTTGGCATTTTTTATGGCACTTCCTTGTTTTCATATTCCCTTCTTGCTCTTAGATGTTTTCACCTTTTGTTTGTGTCCACCTTTTCATTTGTGTTTCCTTAGCTTATTTCTCTTTAGATAGTTTCCCAATTTAATTCTTCCTTCTGTTCTCCAGTATTTCCTTAAGTTCCCCTTAGATTCATCCTTAGATACATTATCTTTAGGTATTTTCTAGTTTAGGATTGTTTTCTGTTCTTATCTGTGTTCCTTCCTGTCGTCTCTCTGCCACTCTGCTCTTGACCCAGTTTCACTTATTGCTCTGACCTGCAACTGCTTCCCCACTTATTGGTTTTCAGGTTTCTCTGTCATTTCCTCACTCCCTCCTCAGTATTTTAACAGCTCTCCTTCTGTCATATTTGCTGGTCCATTGTTTAACTTCCCTTATCCGGTTCCTGTTTTCCCCGTTGTGTCACTTCCCGGTTTCCATGAGTTCACGTTCCACAAGTACATGTCCCTTGTTCTTTTGTTGAATTAAATCATTTTACTTTATTTACTGCATTTGGGTCCTTAATTAGCAAACATGAACAAGGGATACAACAATGTGCCAGTTTAAAAGCAGTTGGTTACTCATTGTGTCTAGTATTAAAAGCTGGATTTATACAAAAGCCTTTCACGGCTACATGCATTGATGCTTTCTTGTTTTTAGCCTTATTAATTTAAATTGGAGTTTAAATTTCTTTGAAAGAATAATCTGCCAAAGTTATGAACAAAAAATGCAGCAGGGGTGACTTCCACTGCTTTGATTCATCTTCAATTATAGACCATATCCTCAAATGCACTAGTGAGGCAATTGCTTTTCAAAAAACTGATGATATAATTCTCCAATTAACTTTTTTTTAAAACAAATTCCTCGACTATATGATTAGCTTCATGAATCTGGAATCAAGATTAGTTTTTTAGTTTGAACTTATAGCTTGTGATGTTCTTGAGTTCTAACTTCCCCTTCTGTGGTTGAAGTGGTTTTGCCTTTTTCACATCTTAGTAAAGCGCTAATAACGGCTTCGATAACAAAGTCTGTTGAGCAAAATGTTGACCTAGAAACGATAAAAAATTTCAGTGCAGCCTTCAAGCTCCTGTTAATTCTCAGGATCCATACGCAGCCTGCTTTGCTCTGAGTTTTGTTGTCCTAAAACATAATAAAACACAAAAATCTTATCTAAATATGTTTCCATCTTTGTGTCTCTCTATTGCAACCTGTTTTAATTTTTAGTGTAACATGAAAAAAGATAAGAGACTATCTGATTAAACGTCTAAAGGCTGGTTCAGGCTGTTTTAGACTGTCTCAAAGGACTGCTTTATGTCACACTGTGCGAGCTCCACCGACCTAGTGGTGTGTCACACTGGACAGCCCAAGATTTCAAACTGCACACATCTTGCTCTCACTCCCAGGGTGCATTTTCATTGATCATCGGCAGACCGGTTTGTAGACTTTCTGACACTGCCTGAAGACTGCCCTGGTTTTGGTCGTATGAGCACTGAACAAGCTGTCGGGGAGCACATCACACTGCACGGCCACAGAGCTGTGAATCACACGCATGCGCACCGTTTTTCATCATGATTCTTTTCACAACAAAAGAAAAGGCCTAAGGCCGCCAAAATCGCACAGTGGGATTCCAGCTTTGGAAGGGATTTGCAGTATCAGATTTCTGGTACAGTTTGGATCAAATGGTGAGAAAAATTGTTTCCTCAGTACCTAACCATTCTTGGCCATGCTTAGGCTTCTCCCAGTATTTAACCAGTCTCGCCATTTTGAATGATAGGTAATATTATTTTGTATCCGGTAATCCTAGGCCTCCTTGGTCTTTGGGTGCATACATTTTGTTCAGTTTTATTCTTCCCCTTTTGCTGTTCCACAAAAACTGTTTGATCAGGTTTGTATAATTCCTAAAAATGGTAGGAGGTATTCCACTTGATAGCATCATAATTACACAATGAAATTGCAGAGCTATAACCATAAATAAACTCTGTGTCATCCACATTAATAACAAGCCCCTCAGACAGAATTCTTCGGAAACAGCTCTCAAGTGTCCCATCAGCACCAACAGCTTCCTTTAATCCAATGATTCTGACTTTATTTCGTTTGCTGTGGTTCTCAAACAGTTTAATACCCTCCCATATTGCCTCTACCAGCTCGCCTCTCTTAGCTGGAGCTGTTTGTAGCTGGCTAGTGTTGTCCTTGAGGTTTGAAAAATGCGTTTCAACCTCTTTAGCCCAGACCTGCAGATCCTGCACAGTTTTTTTCAGTTCAGACGTCGTCTGTTTTATTGTAGTAACATCAGCAGCGACAGTCTGTAGTGAACCACTCATTTTGAGAATTTCTGCCATCAAGTTAGTGTCTTTTGCAGAAATCTGTCTTTGGTCTTCCTCGTCGCCATTATGCTTAGGGCTGTTACGCGTAGTCATCGTCTCAAACACAACAGTAAGCTTTTTGGCAGCAAAAAGTCGAGGAGAGGTACTAACCAGCTGCCATCTTGTTTGCGGCACCCACTTGACTCAACTAAATATATATTTTTTAAATTAGTTTATTTTACTTTTATCTTTCAACTGTTAAATGTACATACTTTCTACTTAAAAATATTTGAAATTTACAAATATAATATTCATGCAATTGTTATGACAGTTTTATCTGGCATCAGTTTCTTCAGCAGTGGAAAGTTGTACAAATGGCAGCGTGGCTCTCCACCCAGGGTGCAATTCTATCGCAGGGAAAGATAGGCTTTTGGAAAAGAAAATGGATATATAATTTGAGCCTAAAAATGTTTTTATTGCTTTTTATTAGATCTTTGTAACTGATAAAAAAAAATGGACGTATATGATGCGGCTGGCCAAGGATGCTGAAGTTAGTATCTGACTTTTGATAAGGGCGATATGACTCACAGCCCAAGACACCATTTTGTCATATGGGCAACAAGTCCTCCAAAAGGGGCATTTTCCTGGTTTTCAGGAATATCGAGATGGTCTACTCATTTCTTGCTCTGGATTGTTTTTTTGTAAAACAATTGTTCAATTTCTGATCTTTAAGATGGGCAATATCCATCTGGGATGGTGTAAAAACGATCACAGGCTACAACACTAACTGAGCTGGGAAGGAAACAAACGGATTTAACATCTTTTTCAGCCAGTTTGACCAGCCCACAACCCCTCCACCCTTGCCACAACCCTCTCAGGTGTTGGGATGGAGTATACCCTCCTGTTCCTCCTTCACCGAGCTCACTCACACATTAACAGCCAGAATCATGCCTGGGGTGGCTAATCGGGAGGACCAGGAAAATTGGTCAAGGCACTGGGGTTGGCAGTGAATAGGCAGAAAAGCTAGTTGGGTTGCACTCAACAGATGACTATTATTGGCATGGCCTTGGACTCAGTGACCATGGAGGCCTGACTTACCAGAGAAAGGATGGACAGGATTCTCTGCCTGCTTCGGTCCTTTCAGCTCGGGGCGGCACCCCCGGTCCGGTTATGGCTGAGAGTGCTGGGGATGATGGAGTCAGCCTCGGCTCTGGTGCCTCTTGGGTTGCTTCACCTCCGGCCCCTGCAGAGGTAGTTCAATGGCCACCACACGGACCCCCACTCAGACGGCTTGGTCAGGATGTGGCTCACTCCCCTGGATGTCGTATGCCATTCCACCAGGGGCGTCACTACATCCTGGGCGGCAATAAGGGGCGTGGTAATGGAGGACGTCTGTGTAGGGCCGTCCTGTGCAGCTCCTTGCACGCTTCTACCGCCTGAATGTGAGTCTGTTTATACTCCCACTGGCAGTCAGAAAGGAATGAAAAAGAACGGAAGTTACACTATAAATGTGGTTCTGTGAATTCCTGGATGACTCCCAGTCACGCCAGTCACTTGGAACTTCTCCCCACGAGAAGATCCTAGGAGACTGGATGTTGCCCCCATGTGCTATTTATAGACGCACGCCCAGGTGGGCTACACGTCGCATGCGCAACTTTGTTTACATTTAAACTCGACCTGCGCAGAGCGCGAGGGGACATATCCACTCTGTTTAAACTGCCACTGGCAGTCATCCAGGAATTCACAGAACCACAGTTACAGTATAACATCCGTTTTAGGCTCCGCACCTTCACTTTCCGTGGCAAAAATGCTCCTACATCACTTGTGCGATCTGTGTTTACACTCAGAAACAGCATTTATGCCCTCAGAGCTGTTTTGGCATTATCAATTGTCCAAGCGCTTTTTGCTGGCTTGTTTTTACCAGCTCAATTACTGTTCTATGTATGAGTTAGAACATGGAAAGTGTCTCTGAGTGGATAGGATTTGGGGGAACTACTGCCCCCTAAAGGTTTGGCATGTCTATGAATGTGCTTAACAACAAACTTGTGCATTTAGGTTTGGACAGTTTTTAAAAAAAAGTTATTTTTATTTTAAACGAGGTGGTGAGGATATTTGTAAAAAAAAAACTAAACCTAAACTGGCCTTAGTGTCAAAAGCAGAGCCAGGAGCCAGTGAGAGGATAAGGCATGACAATTTTATTTGTATAGCACACTTTCAACAACAAGGTAAATTCTAGGTGCTTTACATGATTAAGGGGTTAAATAAAAATAGCAGTAAAACACAGACAAAGCATTTAAAGTAAAAACAGCAATAGAACATGAAGCACACACAGATTTATCAAACCATTACAAAGCATATAATGTAAAAACAGCAGTAAAACAAGAAGAATACACAAAACATGATACAACAAAGCATTAATCAAAGGCAGCTCTAAACAGATACTGTGTTTCAGCAGCTTTGCAGTTGTCTAGAAGTTTGTTCCAGATTAGAGGAGCATAGAAACTGAAAGTTGCTTCTCCATGTTTGGTTCTGATTCTAGGGATGTTGAGTAGAATGGAATTAGAGGACCTGAGTGGTCTGGGGGGGTTGGTATATTAACACCAAGTCTTCAACATACTTTGGTGCTAAGCCATTCAATGATTTATAAACCAGTAAAAGTATTTTGAAGTCTATTCTCTGAGCTACAGGGAGCCAGTGTAAGGACTTTAGAACTGGGGTGATGTGCTCTACTTTCCTGGTTCTAGTGAGGACGCGAGCAGCAGCGTTCTGGATCAGCTGCAGCTGTCTAACTGACTTTTTAGGCAGACCTGTGAAGATGCTGTTGCAGTAATCAATCCGACTAAAGATAAATGCATGGATGAGTTTTTCGAGGTCCTATTGCGACATCAGTCCTTTAATCCTAGAAATGTTCTTCAGGTGATAGAAGGCTGACCTTGTTATTGCCTTTATGTGACCCTGGAGGTTCAGGTCTGAGTCCATTACTACACTTAGATTTCTGGCCTGATCAGTAGATTCTATCTGTATTAACTGTAGCTGTGTGCTGACTATTGATCTTTCCTCTTTAGGTCCAAAAGTAATTACTTCTGTCAGAATAGAAGGAACAGGTGAGCTGCTCCCCTCCCTGGGCTGCCACCTTATCGTGGTGGAGGGGTTTGAGTGTCCCAATGATCCTAGGAGCTATGTTGTCGGGGGCTTTTGCTCCTGGTAGGGTCACCCATGGCAATTTGGTTCTAGGTGAGGGATCAGACAAAGTGCAGCCCAAAAGACCCCTATGATGAAAACGACAGATGGACTCAGTGTTCCCTCGCCCGGACACGGGTCACCGGGGCCCCCCTCTGGAGCCAGGCCTGGAGGTGGGGCACGTTGGTGAGCGCCTGGTGGCCGGGCCTTTACCCATGGGGCCCGGTCGGGCTTAGCCCGAGGAGGTAACATGGGCCCCCCTTCCCATGAGCTCACCACCTGTGGGAGGGGCCATAGGGGTCGGGTGCTGTGCAGGATGGGCGGCGGCCAAAGGCGGGGACCTTGGCGGTCCGATCCTCGGCTGCAGAAGCTGGCTCTCGGGACGTGGAACGTCACCTCTCTGGTGGGGAAGGAGCCGGAGCTGGTGTGCGAGGTTGAGAGGTTCCGACTGGACATCGTCGGACTCACCTCGGCGGACGGCTCTGGCTCTGGAACCCGTCTCCTCGAGAGGGGTTGGACTCTCTTCCACTCTGGGGTTGCCCCCGCTGAGAGGCGCCGAGCTGGGGTGGGCATACTTGTTGCCCCCCATCTCGGCGTCTGTACGTTGGGGTTTACCCCGGTGAACGAGAGGGTAGCCTCCCTCCGCCTTCGGGTGGGGGGACGGGTCCTGACTGTTGTTTGTGCTTACGCGCCAAACAGCAGATTAGATTACCCACCCTTCTTGGAGTCTTTGGAGGTGGTGCTGGAGAGTGCTCCTCCTGGGGACTCCCTTGTTCTGCTGGGGGACTTCAACGCTCATGTGGGCAATGACAGTGAGACCTGGAGGGGTGTGGTTGGGCGGAATGGCCCCCCCGATCTAAACCCGAGTGGTGTCTTGTTATTGGACTTCTGTGCTCGTCATGGATTGTCCATAACAAACACCATGTTCAAGCATAAAGGTGTCCATATGTGCACTTGGCACCAGGACACCTTAGGCCGCAGCTCAATGATCGACTTGGTTGTCGTCTCATCTGATCTGCGGCCGCATGTTTTGGACACTCAGGTGAAGAGAGGGGCAGAGCTGTCCACTGACCACTACCTGGTGGTGAGTCGGCTCCGATGGTGGGGGAGGACGCTGGACAGACCTGGAAGGCCCAAACGTGTTGTAAGGGTCTGCTGGGAACGTCTGGCAGAGTCTCCTGTCAGAAGGAGCTTTAACTCACACCTCCGGCAGAACTTTGAACACGTCCCGGGGGAGGCGGGGGACATCAAGTCCGAGTGGACCATGTCCCGCGCCTCCATTGCCGAGGCGGCTGACCGAAGCTGTGGCCGCAAGGCGGTCGGTGCCTGTCGCGGCGGCAGCCCCCGAGCCCGCTGGTGGACACCGGCGGTAAGGGATGCTGTCAGGCTGAAGAAGGAGTCCTATCGGGTCTTTTTGGCTTGTGGGACCCCTGAAGCAGCTGATAGGTACCAACAGGCCAAGCAGGATGCGGCTCGGATGGTTGCTGAGGCAAAAACTCGTGCGTGGGAGGAGTTTGGAGAGACCATGGAAAACGACTTCCGTACGGCTTCGAAGCGATTCTGGTCCACCATCCGGCATCTCAGGGGGGGAAAGCGGTCTGCCACCAACACTGTTTACAGTGGGGATGGTGTGCTGCTGACCTCGACGCGGGACGTTTTGGGTCGGTGGATGGAATACTTCGAAGACCTCCTCAATCCCACCAGCACGCCTTCCAATCTGGAAGCAGGGTTTGGGGACTTGGGGTCGGGCTCTCCAATCTCTGGTGCTGAGGTCACCGAGGTCGTTAAAAAGCTCCTCGGTGGCAGGGCTCCGGGGTTGGATGAGATTCGACCGGAGTTCCTCAAGGCTCTGGATGTTGTGGGGCTGTGTTGGTTAACGCGGCTCTGCAATATTGCGTGGACATCGGGGGCAGTTCCCTTGGATTGGCAGACCGTGGTGGTGGTCCCCCTGTTTAAAAAGGGGGACCACAGGGTGTGTTCCAACTAGAGGGGGATCACACTTCTGAGCCTCCCTGGTAAGGTCTATTCAGGGGTTCTGGAGAGGAGGGTCCGACGGATAGTCGAACCTCGGATCCAGGAGGAACAATGCGGTTTTCGTCCTGGCCGTGGAACACTGGACCAGCTCTACACCCTCAGCAGGGTCCTGGAGGGTGCGTGGGAGTTCGCCCAACCGGTCTACATGTGTTTTGTGGACTTGGAGAAGGCGTTCGACCGTGTCCCTCAGGGGGCCCTGTGGGGGGTGCTCCGGGAGTATGGGGTACCGGGCCCCTTGATACGGGCTGTTAGGTCCCTGTACGACCGGTGCCAGGGTTTGGTTCGCATTGCCGGCAGTAAGTCAGGCTTGTTTCCAGTGAGAGTTGGACTCCGCTAAGGTTGCCCTTTGTCACCGATCCTGTTCCTAACTTTTATGGACAGGATCTCTAGGCACAGCCAAGGCGTTGAGGGGATCCATTTTGGTGGCCTCAGGATCGGGTCTCTGCTTTTTGCAGATGATGTGGTCCTGTTGGCTTCATCGGAACGTGATCTACAGCTTACGTTGGAGCTGTTCGCAGCCGAGTGTGAAGCGGCTGGGATGAGAATTAGCACCTCCAGATCCGAGGCCATGGTCTTGAGCCGGAAAAGGGTGGGGTGCCTCCTCCGGGTCGGGGATGGGGTCCTTCCCCAAGTGGAGGAGTTTAAGTATCTGGGGGTCTTGTTCACAAATGAGGGAAAAATGGAGCGGGAGATCGATAGACGGATTGGTGGGGCATCTGCAGTTATGCAGGCGCTCTACCGGTGGTGAAGAGAGAGCTGAGCCAAAAGGCGAAGCTCTCGATTTACCGGTCGATCTACGTTCCTACCCTCATCTATGGTCACGAACTCTGGGTGGTGACCGAAAGAACGAGATCACAGATACAAGCGGCTGAAATGAGTTTCCTCCGCAGAGTGTCTGGGCTCTCCCTTAGAGATAGGGTGAGAAGCTCAGTCATCCGGAGGGGGCTCAGAGTAGAGCCGCTGCTTCTCCACATCGAGAGGAGTTAGTTGAGGTGGCTCGGGCATCTGGTCAGGATGCCTCCTGGACGCCTCCCTGGTGAGGTGTTTCAGGCACGTCTCACCGGGAGGAGGCCCAGGGGAAGGCCCAGGACACGCTGGAGGGACTATGTTTCTCGGCTGGCCTGGGAGCGCCTTAGGGTTCTTCCCGAGGAGCTGGAACAAGTGGCTGGGGAGAGGGAAGTCTGGGTCTCTTTGCTTAGGCTGCTGCCCCCGCGACCCGACCCCGAATAAACGGAAGAAAATGGATGGATGGATGGATGGAGGTGAGCTGCTGTGAACAAGCAAGCATTAGTTCCGATATAACCACTCAATATGCCCAATGAGGGTTGGGCATATTGCCAATGCTATCTGAAACCAGAGAGGAAACTAGAGAGTATTTCTCTGAAGAAAACATAACATAACAAAACATAACTTATAATTATGAGATAGCAAACATAATTGTGACTTAGCTAAGTCATAATTATGAAATAGTATATTTGTCTGATCTTTCTTTCTTTTTTTCATTTGGATGTCGTCAAAACAAGCAAGTGAGACACATTTGCCTGATGTGGAGATGGATAATATCATTGAACAACATTTCAAACGAGGATTTACAAACTTTGACATTCTAGATGTTTTAGACGAAGTGCATCATATTAAATTTAGCCTTCGGACCTTGGAAAAAAAGCTACAAAGAAGACAAAAAAAAGATAAGACAGATGAAGCAGAAGTAGCATCTTTCATTGAGCAGCAGCTACAAGGATCTGGAAGACGACGTACGGCGACGTGTGTTTGTCAGTCGAGGACCAAACTATGTATGGCACATCGATAGGTATAACAAACACCAGGAATGTTGGATAGCTGGTATAGTCACAGACAGAAACTGTTTATATTCTCATGAGACGAATGGATCAGAATGGAGTTGATATGCGTTCCCGAAATCGCTTGAGGCGCTGTGTGTATGTCAGTCGGGGACCAAACTATGTATGGCACATCGATGGGTATGACAAACTGAAGCCTTATGGTATATGCATAAATGGATGCATACATAGGTTTTCAAGAAAAATGATATGGCTGGAAGCATACAAAACTAACAGTGACCCTCGCATTATTGGAGGTTATTTTATTAATGCTTTTGTTTTCTAAATAAAATACAGGTGCTGATCAGCAAAAATATGTTGTCATTTACCAGATATTTGGAAGCATGACTACAGAAAAACAGATGTATGTGTTGTATGTGCTTGGAATATATATATAAATATATATATATATAATATATAATAGCCCATCCGCGCATCTCTAGTTTCCACTCTCGTTCGGGTTTCTTGTGCCACAGTGTCTACACGCAGTCACGGTTTTGTCTACAAAACTCTTTCTTTCATTATATTTAATAGGTAAGCAAATATGTTCTTACACAGGAGATTTTAATATCGCGGGACATTCAAGCTTTTTCCGAATCCTTTAAAAACTGGAAAATCGCCACAAAACGAATATTCTTAGCTTGTAAACGTAGGCATTGATGATATGCTGGGCATATCCTGTCCCTGGCACAGGCAAGACTGGCTACAGCCCTGCTTGTAATGATAGTTCTTATAAAATCTTCAAATAATCCTCGAGCTCCTAATGGGCCCCCTACCTTAATGCATGCCGTTCCCAGCTTTTATGGGGTTCCTGATTTGTTTTTTTGTTTTTTATTTTTTTACAGCCAGTGGATCACACAAAGCTAGATATTTGTGAAGAGGAATGTTGTTTCAAGGACTAGCCTTGTGATGAAGATGTATTTCATTTATGCACTGAACTCATGACTGAGAACAACCTGACAATGTCTGATGATGTATATGAAATCACTTATCTATATGTTAAACTGCGTCAAATCATCAGTGAAGAGATGGAAGGATAGCATATGTTTGGACAAAAGCTACAGATTCAGGTATTTATCTATAACCTGATTACTCAAACATTATTTGTGACTTTAATTGTGTTGCATTTTTTTCATAAAGATGGGATTTTAATCTATGTGAAGTAGCAACCATTATCTTGCAGCCTTAAAATCACTGAAATGTATAAACAGTCTCTTTCTGTTTGTTGTTCCATAAAAATACCTTTGCATCAGGCCACTTTTAATGTTCTTTAATGTATAAAGTCATTCCCATTTTATTTTAGATAACTACCAGCAGAAATTTTTAAAAAAAGTCAGTTGTGTTGCAAGGACAGGTTTCCCTTTAATGAGTTCTCAACAAACAGCATGATCATTATCTTTACCTATTTTTTCCCCTCATTCTCTTGTAAGTTGAGCATTTTTATGTCAGCAAAATACTTTTTTTTTTCGATATATGTATTTGAAGTTGTGTTTTTAAATTTTCTTTCAACAATGGTGCAGTAAGAAGAAAGAGTAGCCAAACTTTATCCTGTAACAGTTTATTTTGAAAAAAAAAATGACTGAGAAAAGTTACTTTCCATTGCTTGAATAAAAAATAAAGATTGGACACGAATGAATTTTCTATAATTATCAGATTACTGTCAAAAATCATGACAACTAAGGTACTCCTTAGTGGTAACGAAACAAAGAATATAACAAAAACAGATAATGAGTATGAAGCAGCAACCAAAATAAATGCAATGCATGCAGTCTACAGCAATAATTTTAATAATAATAATGGCTTGCATTTATATAGCGCTTATCGAGACCCTCAAAGCGCTTTACAACTCCCTTATTTATTCACTCTTACGATCACACACAGGTGGATACAAGCTATGATTATAGCATCTACATAGACAGTGAAAAAAATACTGGTTTTTCACAGAGGACAGATACTTCCAGAACTCATAGCCCATTTCTGTGAAGAAGGACTTGAAGACAGAGGGATCCAAATCCAACTTGTACTCCCAGATGGAAAACTTGAGATGAGATATGATGAGCGAGGAGTTGTCAGAGACTCTGTCTGAATTCTGGAAGGAATTTTATGAGTAGTGTATAACAGGAAACACACTTAAAATAATTGCCTTATACACATATTCTATCCTTCCATCTCTTCACTGATAATTTGACGCAGTTTAACATATAGATAAGTGATTTCATATACATCATCAGACATTGTCAGGTTGTTCTCAGTCATGAGTTCAGAGCATAAATGAAATACATCTTCATCACAAGGCTAGTCCTTGAAACAACATTCCTCTTCACAAATATCCAGCTTTGTGTGATCCACTGGCTGTAAAAAAATAAAAAACAAAAAAACAAATCAGGAACCCCATAAAAGCTAGGAACGGCATGCATTGAGGTAGGGCGCCCATTAGGAGCTCGAGGATTATTTGAAGATCTAATACGAACTATCATTTCAAGCACATACAACATAATTCAATTCAATTCAGTTTATTTATATAGCGCCAATTCACAACAGATGTCATCCCAAGGCACTTAACAAGAAGTCATTTCAATACATTTATACAAACATTCCAATCAGTTAAAAAGTTTCCTATTTAAGGAATCCCAGCAGATTGCGTCAGTCATTGGCGTGAAGTTGGGCAGACTTTCCAACCACAGCAATCCTTCAACAATCCCTCATACTGAGCAAGCATGTAGCGACGGTGGAGAGGAAAAACTCCCCTTTTAACAGGAAGAAACCTCCAACAGAACCAGGCTCAGTAGGAGCGGCCATCTGCCATGACCGTCTGGGGGTTTGAGAAGACAGAGCAGAACACAGAAGGAACAGAAGATCTGATATAAGAGAACTTTCTATGTTACAGAAAGTAAAAAGTTGATAACAGGACACATTGGATGTTCAGTTACTGGGAGGATCATCCCAGTCGATGCCCCCTGTCCAACAGGGCATTGCAGCCAAGCAGGATACCAGACCAGGTATATCTTCTATGGAGAGAAAAACACTGAGAGAAAACAAAGTTAAGAGTCGAAACAACAGAATGTACTGTAATACAACTGGAGAGTCGTAGTAGAAAAGGAAGTAGCAGAGTGAAGAAAATTGGTAAGTCTGTCCTCCAGCAGTCTAAGCCTATGGCAGCATAATTACAGAGCTAGCTCAGGATGACCTTAGCCACTCTAACTTTATCTAACTTTAAGCTTTATCAAAAAGGAATATTTAAGCCTGGCCTTAAAAGTAAACAGAGTGTCTGCCTCACAGACTAAAGCTGGGAGCTGGTTCCACAGGAGAGGAGCCTGATAACTAAAAGATCTGCCTCCCATTCTACTTTTAGAAATCCTAGGAACTACAAGTAAACCTGCAGTCTGAGAGTCAAGTGCTCTGTTAGGAACATATGAAACAATTAGATCTCTGATGTATGATGGAGCTGATTATTAAGGGCTTTGTATGTAAGAAGAAAAAGGGCTGACTGTTTCAAATGTAGCAGCAGATTGAGAAACAGTTGAAACGAGTTGAGTGGATGACTGTCTCTGAGAGGTTTCAGTTCCTGCAAAAGGTGGAGAAAAAACCGGAGTTGTCATTGTGATTGGTTTGTTTGGAATTTCTTTTCCATGTGGTCAGATAAAATCTGATGAGAGGTAGTTTTGTGTCATTATATTATTTAACATTGTGGAAAATTTTCTAAAGAACATGCCTGAATCTGAGCGTCTACTTTTTTAAATCCTGGCGATCAGATTTTAGCGGTGTGGACCAAGAAGTATTATTAGATATTCTTGACATCCACAGTTGCAGAAGACTGCCCACAGTCAACAATCTGAATGAAATTCTTCAGGAGCTAGTACACAAAACACTTGTCCCAGAGCCTGCCTATGTTACTGAACAATGAGCAAAAATACTTGGGAACATCAGGCACATGTTTCTGGACCTACCATCAGTATATGAAAACTTACAGCCAACTGTAAGGAAAGTTCTGAAGTCACTCACATTGCCTGAGGAAATGAATTCCCATCAGAAGGACATTCAGAAGTACCCTACTACATACATGAGGAATGCTGACCTGTAGCCTCTGTCTTTGTTTTTGAGTTCTGCACAGACTCAGACCGGATAAGAACATTGCTATTGATTTTAATAAGATTCAAGGATTTCAGAGAAGACTTGTTGCTCACACGTGTGGCTGTTTGCTCGAATTATCAGTGTATTATGATAGCTACGCTGACTTCAGCTCTGAGATTAACAATGTTTTGGAGTCTAACATTTGGATCATGGACATCATATAACCTTGTAACGCGTGACTTTTTCAACATAAAGGCTCTTTTAACTTTTTTAGCATACATTGCACTGAGCCAATGTTGGAAATGATCCTAGTCAGGTCTATTTGAAAGCTGAAACCATTTAACAGTTACAGAAATATAAACTGTTTCCTGTCACATTTATGATGAATAATAACTTGTGCTACACTTGGGATATCAAAAAGAACACATTTTCATTTTTGTTTCATAGCTTCTGATTCAGAGGTTATTAATTTAAATGGACGATTTTATTTTTAAGGCAAGATTGTGTCAGCTATTAGACAGCACAAATCTACTGTTAGAGGCTTATTCCCCTGTATATATCATCTACAATGCTGAACATGGTTGGATTTTGTTTTAACTGATGCACTCCTTTGGTATGTGGATCTATGGTTTATATACTTTACTTAATGCTTGTCTTTTAAAGTCACAGAATGAGCATGGAAATTCTGTGGTGCTTCTTTGCTAGTGCATGTTTTGTCTTGGAAAATTTCCAATTTTATGCCAAGATACTAAATCAGTTTTATAGGTAGGCCTCAGTTATTTTACAGATATTTAAATACAAGGCAGTTCTTACACCTTTGTTTATAGTTTAAAAGCTGTTAATAGTAAGATATGTGACTGAATACCCAGGATGAAGCACTTTGGAAGAGAACAATAGCATTAGAATTTGTTTAAAGATTTGCTTAATGCAAATTTAGCCTATGTTCTTGTTTGACACAGATGTGAAAATATTTAGATTTTTATTGAGTATAGTTTCTTTGTAATACTAAATGTTGACAGCTATTTTAAAGTATTGCTGTAGACTGCATGCATTGCATTTATTTTGGTTGCTGCTTCATACTTATTATGTATTTATGTTATATTTTTTGTTTTCTCACCACTAAGGAGTACCTTAGTTGTCATGTTTTTGTGTCAAGAAATCATCAGGACCAACCAGGAGCAGCTGCTCCTGATGTGATCCTCACCAACCATTGGCTGGATCTCCTCATCCATACACTCAAAAGCTCCACTCACTCACCTCTACTATGCTCAGTCATCAGCCTTGCTCTGAAGCTTAGCTCCTGATCCGCACTAGCGCATCACCCAGAACCGTTCCAGACTCCAACTGCTTCCTACAGGTAGGAGTTTGATCCAGGCAGTCTGTTGGAGGAGTTCCAGCAGTCCAAGCTCGTCCTCCACCCCTGCTCCTACTAGACCATCGGCTCCAGTCTCGCTCTGCGTTTGGAACATCCACCTTACCAACAGTGATCTCTGTCCGATCAACGTTGCATGACAGGACCATTTCAGATGGAGAAGAGATTATCCTATGCGGTCTGGTTGAAAGGAAAAGTGGACACCTGGTACCACTGGAGCCAGTGCACACAAGCCCCAAAGCCCTAGCGCACCCTGGAGGAAGATGAGAAACAGGATCCTAGTGGGAAATATGGGGTACTAAAGGCACTTGTCTCAGGTTTTTCTAACCAGGTAGGACCTTCTGAACCAGGACAATCCCGCGAAACCCCACCAGAGGTCCCATGGGTGTGGCTGAAGGTCCTGTCAACCTCGGCTCCAACCCTTTTCTTTTCATTTTGATAGCAATCTGATAATGTTTGTACACGTACAACATTATAAAAAATTCATTTGTGTCCAATGTTTACTTGCATTCAAGCGATGGAGAGTGACTTTTCGGAGTCGTTGTTTTCCAAAATAAACTGTTACAGGATCAAGTTTGGCTACTATTACTTCTTATCTTATATACATATTCTATCCTTCCATCTCTTCACTGATAATTTGACGCAGTTTAACATATAGATAAGTGATTTCATATACATCATCAGACATTGTCAGGTTGTTCTCAGTCATGAGTTCAGAGCATAAATGAAATACATCTTCATCACAAGGCTAGTCCTTGAAACAACATTCCTCTTCACAAATATCTAGCTTTGTGTGATCCACTGGCTGTAAAAAAATAAAAAACAAAAAAACAAATCAGGAACCCCATAAAAGCTAGGAACGGCATGCATTGAGGTAGGGCGCCCATTAGGAGCTCGAGGATTATTTGAAGATCTAATACGAACTATCATTTCAAGCACATACAACATAATTCAATTCAATTCAGTTTATGTATGTAGCGCCAATTCACAACAGATGTCATCCCAAGGCACTTAACAAGAAGTCATTTCAATACATTTATACAAACATTCCAATCAGTTAAAAAGTTTCCTATTTAAGGAATCCCAGCAGATTGCGTCAGTCATTGGCGTGAAGTTGGGCAGACTTTCCAACCACAGCAATCCTTCAACAATCCCTCATACTGAGCAAGCATGTAGCAACGGTGGAGAGGAAAAACTCCCCTTTAACAGGAAGAAACCTCCCACAGAACCAGGCTCAGTAGGAGCGGCCATCTGCCACGACCGTCTGGGGGTTCGAGAAGACAGAGCAGAGATACAGAAAGAACAGAAGATCTGATATGAGAGAACTTTCTATGTTACAGAAAGTAAAAAGTTGATAACCTGACACGGTGGATGTTCAGTTACTGGGAGCACCATCCCAGTCGATGCCCCCCGTCCAACAGGGCATTGCAGCCAAGCAGGATACCAGACCAGGTATATCTTCTATGGAGAGAAAAACACTGAGAGAAAACAAAGTTAACAGTCAAAACAACAGAATGTACTGTAATACAACTGGAGAGTAGTAGTAGAAAAGGAAGTAGCAGAGTGAAGAAAATTGGTAAGTCTGTCCTCCAGCAGTCTAAGCCTATAGCAGCATAACTACAGAGATAGCTCAGGATGACCTAAGCCACTCTAACTTTATCTAACTTTAAGCTTTATCAAAAAGGAATATTTAAGCCTGGCCTTAAAAGTAAACAGAGTGTCTGCCTCACGGACTAAAGCTGGGAGCTGGTTCCACAGGAGAGGAGCCTGATAACTAAAAGATCTGCCTCCCATTCTACTTTTAGAAATCCTAAGAAGTACAAGTAAACCTGCAGTCTGAGAGCGAAGGGCTCTGTTAGGAACATATGAAACAATTAGATCTCTGACGTATGATGGAGCTTGGTTATTAAGGGCTTTGTATGTAAGAAGGAGGATCTTAAATTCTATTCTGGATTTAACAGGGAGCCAATGAAGGGAAGCTAAAACAGGAGAAATGTGATCTCTCTTTTTAATATTCATCAGAACTCTTGCTGCCGCATTTTGGATCAACTGAAGGCTTTTAATGGCATTTTGTGGACTACCTGATAGTAAAGAATTACAGTAGTCCAGCCTTGAGGTAACAAATGCATGGACTAGTTTCTCAGCATCACTCCTGGACAGGATGTTTCTGCTTCCGGAGGTGAAAGAAGGAAATCCTAGAAACCTGTTTAATATGGGAGTTAAATGTCAAGTCTTGGTCAAAAATAACGCCGAGGTTATATAAATTCAGCTCCTCATGTGTGATAGAGAACAATTGGAGAAAAAAAACTCTGTTTTTCTGTAGTCATGCTTCCTAATATCTGGTAAATGACAACATATTTTTGCTGATCAGCACCTGTATTTTATTTAGAAAACAAAACTGGATGAGCGTTCTGTCAATAAAGCGGTCAACCAAATGACCCTCTGCTTTGAGCTGATCAAAATGGTCCATCCAAAACTGGGAGCTTTCACTTCTCAAGGTGCACCACCAACGTTCGATCCTTTGATTCCCAGTACTTGAACCCAGAGTAACAGAATTTGAACCACTTTCATCATGACTGTTGTGCAGAAACCTTTGCATCGCTGTAACATGGGTGTTTTCAGTACCGTGATCCAATCTGACTTTTTGCGGCCTACCATTACCTGCGCTCACAGCATTAATAAAATAACCTCCAATAATGCGAGGGTCACTGTTAGTTTTCTATGCTTCCAGCCATATCATTTTTCTTGAAAACCTATGTATGCATCCATTTATGCATATACCATAAGGCTTCAGTTTGTCATACCCATCGATGTGCCATACGTAGTTTGGTCCTCGACTGACATACACACAGCGCCTCAAGCGATTTCGGGAACGCATATCAACTCCATTCTGATCCATTCGTCTCATGAGAATATAAACAGTTTCTGTCTGTGACTATACCAGCTATCCAACATTCCTGGTCTATCCATCTATACCCATGCTGTCTTCCAGTTCCTTGTAGCTCTTGCTCAATGAAAAATGCTACTTCTGCTTCATCCGTCTTATTTTATTCTCAGCCACAGCTGTCTTCTTTCCAAGATCCAAAGGCTTAATTTAATATGATGCACTTCTTCTAAAACATGTAAAATTTCAAAGTTTGCAAATCCTCGTTTGAAATATTGTTCAATTATATTATCCATCTCCACATCAGGCAAATGTGTCCCACTTGCTTGTTTTGACGACATCCAAATGAAAGAAAAATCAGACAAATATACTATCTCATAATTATGAATTAGCATATCATAATTACAAGTTATGCTTTTTTATTTTCTTCAGGGTGGCGGGAATGGGCTTCCATAGAAAGTCTATGTAGAAATAAAATTAATATTTTTATTAATTTAAGCAGTCCAGTTCTGTACATTTGCAAAAAAACTTGTAGCAACTAACCTACATTGAAACATTTATCCCCCTAAGCTGTAAGGAATTAGATTTGTACTTTTATACAAATTAAGGGTTAAGAAGCGCAGCCAGCAGGTTGCACGAATAAACGTTTTTGGGGTTAAAATGTATTTCTTAGTTTTTCCAAAGCATTATTTCTATGAAAAACAGGAAGTAATTTCAGCAAAAAAAAAATAAAAGTTTTCATTCAGAATTGAAGGTGTGGACCTTTTTTTTATTATCGTATCGCTCCTTCACAGTTTCTTTTTCCGTGTTTGCAGAAGGAAGGTGCAGAGACTTTGCCCTCATTGTTCTTCACCCCTCCCACGGCAGGTATCCCTCATTACCCCACTCCCTCAGTCACTTGGCGTTGAACACCTGGCCAGAAATGACTCATTCCGTAAGAATCGCTGTTTGTTAGACGAAGGCTGAAATTCTGGAAGTGATGGTTGCAACTGGAGCCTAACAGAAGGTCGGCTCGGGTCGCAGCAGCAGCGGCAGCAGCAGCAGCAGCAGCCGCCATGGGGGATCAAGAAGCTGCTTCGGTTGGAGGGGGTGGCCTGAGGAGGTAAAGAGCTCTGAATGATTGTCCTCACTGAAGCAGAAGCTAAAAGTGACCTGTAGTTATCAAACTTCAATAAGCAATAAAGTTCAACATGACGCGCAACATGTTTTCTCTTTCTAACAAGATAACAGCATGACGTCGCCAGTGAATTGTGTTGCTATGAATTAGAACTTCAGACTTAAACCCTAACCGGGTCAAATTAACTCATTTTTAAAATGTTTAATATTTTAGCCTATA
>OY747703.1:12863795-12868795 GCA_963556495.2 Valencia hispanica
ACAGCACATGGAGTCTAAGAAAGAGTCATAAAACTAGCTTTGGTTAAAGGAGCACATGGGGAAAGGCCTCTGCTTTAGTGACAGATTAAAGACAGTGGAGTTAAACTGTTCAGTTAAGACCAGCTAACGCAGGCCGGACCGAGCCCAACTCTGCCGACGGAGTGATCAGGGAGCGAGAAAGAGAGAGATAGAGAGAGAGTAAAGGAGAGGAAGGAAAAAGAAAGAAAGGTGTGATCTGTTCAGGATAAAGCAAACAGTTTCAAAAACACAGCAATTTCAGCTCCAATTTATGCGTGCGGCGACGCAAAAATGAGCAAACGGGTACAGCGCTTAAAAACACTTTAACCAACAATGAACGGGATCTAACTCGTTAAAACTCTATTTTCTCCATTTATCTCCGCCCAGACACAATATTAGTATAAATGAACCGGTTCAGTCCTACTTTGCTTTGAAGGAGGTCCAGTCCACTAGGAGGAGAGCGAATTGTGTCCGTAGTTGAGCAAGAAAAGGACGAGTTATTTAAAAAAAAACTGTACAGGATTTAAGGACCGTGTGGCCCAAATGCAGGCTGGATGGCCTGCAGGATCGACGTCTAATGAACTGTCTTGGAACAGTTCTTATGTCGTGCACCCTGGTTACGCAGACGTGGTGCGCACTTCGAAGCTTTGAAATGAGTTCTTCCCTGGTCCGGCGGGTCAGAACAAAAGAGAATCTTCACCGGTGAGATGTCCTCTGTTCAGCAGTAGTTCATCCAAGAACTTCTAACTGGAGAACAATTAAAAATGGGCGCGACTACACTTATTGTCCCCGTTGGCTGTGATGTCATCGCTGATGTCACCGTGGGTGGTCACGGACCAATAGGAGTGTGTTGGGGGTCACTGCTAGGATTGCTGGGAAATGTGGTCTGCTCAGTCGATCTTTGAAATAGCTCAAAAAGTCTGTTCAGTTCATCTTATGTGAAATGCAATCACAACATCTGAAAGGGCGGAGTTCGTCCGTGGGGATTTAACAAACTTTACAGCACACATTAAAATAGAACAGGAAACTTCTCGTTAATTAAGGGAATTTATTAATGAAATGGGTCAACTTTACAGATTACATTTAATTTAGAATTTCCATCTATTCTAACGCATGCAAAAATATAGAACAAAGTTAACGTCGCGGGAAGGGGGTGTGTGTGTGCGGCTGTGTGTGTGTGTGTGTGTGGGAGACAGCGAGCGAATGAGGGGGGGTTCAGCTTACCCCCTCAATGCGGTCAATAGCCCAAAGCCTTATCAATTGACGCGATCGGTTAACAAAAGAAGACCGCGTGGCGATTCAACAAAAGCTAGTTTCAATTAGCAATGGTGGCTTGGACAAAGGGAAGGGGATGACAGGAAAAGGGAATCGACGGAAGGCCACGCGACCTGTCTAAACAGACAGGCGCCGATCGCAGCGGACAATACAACAAGCCGGGAAATAATACAATATAATATACCGCTTCTGGTTGCAAACAAAGTAAAATAATTAAACACACAAAACATTCAGGGTCGGTGTACAGACGACAGACGACCAAGAATAAACAGTGGTTAATAAGTTGACAGACTTATTTTAACCAATACAAACGGATATATTAACCCGTTAAGACCTAATTCTCCTCTACCCAGACCAAAAAAAATAAACCAGGTTTATCCTGCTTGGTGATGACTCTCTTCACAGTCCACAACGAAGAACGTAGAACAACTTAGAGTCCAGTTTAAAGGAGCGGTTTTGCGCAAAACTGAGGTCAGAAAAACGGACATCAGTGAAGTGCTCTTTTTTGCGTGATGGTGCTTGATTATTAATTAATGGCTCTGATGGCTGCAGTTACTGCCACACAAATTGGGAATGTTTATCAAATATCACACTGGTAGTATAGAGAATTGTGTATTACGCTCCACTTACATTTTGCTTTCTTTAAATGTAGGATTTAAGTTGCAGAGCAATAAATTGTTGGTGATGGTTTTAAAGTCTTTTTTTTATTTTTACAATCACATAACATTGTATTTTTAAATAAGTGCACACATTGTAGTTGACACTGTTAGGAGTGTAGGTATAACTCTTCTTTTTGTTTTCTGAGTTACCTCAGTGGCAGCTGCTTCAGTCCCTTGGCTCACAAACTAAGAGGTGGAAAAGGGGCGGAGCTAGCCTATATTGAGACCTGCAAAGGGGCTCTTACCTGAACTCAGGATCAGGGGGAAGAAATTTTTTTTTTCAGTTAAGTTATTGTGTGTTCACCCCTTTGTGTCTTTGTGGGCTGATTAGCCACTATTTTAGGTTTTTGTTTTGTCTTATTTTGAAAGGACACTTTCTTTTGAGTTAGTGTTGTTTTGTTGCCATGTCTTTGAGCAGAGTTCTGTTACTTTGACCTCTTTTATGGACCAGTTATCTTGCTTTTGGATAGTTAACCCAGGTTTGTCTTTGGGTAAAATAAAAAACAATGTTTTTTTAAACTTCAACCTGTGCCTAACTGTCCACAGCAGCTCGGCTCATCACAAGGGCTTTATATGTGAGCAGGAGAAGTTCTTGCAGAACTTAAATTCTATTCTGAAATTAACAGTGAGCAAATCAAAAGAAGGTGACATTTGAGAAATATAGTTTCCTTTTTAAATCTTATCAGAACTGTTTCTGCTGTATGATTATTATTTATTATTATTTATTTACTTTACTGATTGCAAGTAAGTATATTAATACAGTCATAATTAATCTGGGACAGGATATGTCTAATTATACCAATATTGTGGAGGTGAAAGCAGCAGGCGGTTAGGTTCTATGGGGTCCTGCTGATGACCTTATTATTTGATTAAGCTCTGTTGAAACAGAGACATGTCTAAAAGTTGCAGGACACCGGCCCTCGAGGACTGGAGTTTGACGCCTTAAAAACATTGCAGATAGTCTACCTAACTGATTAGATTAGGGGTGTCCAAAGTCAGTCCTCAAGGGTCAGTATACTGCATGTTTTAGTTATTTCTCTGGTTCAACACGCCTGAATCAAAAGATGACTTGTTTGCAGGTCTCTGCAGAACTTTGACTTGCTGAGGTGTTGAACCATTTGAATCCGCTGTCAGAGCAGAGACTCATCTAAAACTGGCATGAACCTGGCCCTTTGAGGCCTGAAGTTGGAGACTCGTTGATTACATTGATCAGGATTTATGACAATGAAAATGCATCACTGAAAAATGCTCACATACGTATATACTATTAAAGAAAATTGGCCCAAGCACTGAAACCCGTGGCATTCCACAAGTAACCCAGGTGCATGACAAAGATTGCTCAGTTACATGAACGAACTAAATCCCTGACGTACAATACTGAAGCTAAATTACACGCAGATGTGTCTGAGTAGACGAGTAGCTGAAGATGGCAGTGTTGTAGTCAAGTCGCCATCTCTCGAGTCCAAGTCACACTTGAGTGCCTAGTGTTCGAGTCCACCTCAAGTCCTTAGGTCCTACTGACCCAGTCAGAGTTCAAGTCCAAAAAAAAATATTCCAATTCATCATCAACTGAGAGTAAGTCAAAAAAAAGAGAGCAGGGTGTAGATTTTAGGACTAGAATAATGGCAACCGTACATATATATATATATATATATATTTTTTATCGTACTCAATTCCCCCAAGCAATCACCAAGCTAACACAGTAGCATTTGTAAAATAATAAAAAGTTTACATAAAATTTGAAAACAATAAAATGTCACTCATAAACTTACAAAGGCTTCGGAAAGTTATTAAATTTGTCCCGTAATCTGACCCAAAATAACAGGCTAACATTTGCATAGGCTACATGCCAATTCCGTCCAAGAGTCCAAGTTTAAATTCTAACATTGCAAGTCATTGGCGTGCTGCTCGAGACAAGTCACAAGTCCCTTAAATATGACTCAAGTCAGGACTTGAGTCTGAGTTCAGGACTCCAGTACTCCATCCCTGGAAGATGGTTAGCATTACATTAATTACAATATTTATATTTAGTAAAAGAAGTGAAATGTGCTTGGTATTTTCTTTATATTTCACAATTATGCCCTACTTAATGGTGGTATGTTGCTTTAAATCATAATGAAAAGCAATTAAGTATTGTGGTTGTAAACAGTCCAAGTGTTAACAATACTTCAACCAGGCCGGGTTTGTGTTAAATAGCAGTTTTGAGAGGATAACTTCCTCGGGTGTAAAATAACATTACAGCTATTATGCTGCTGATGCAACTTTTTTAGCTCTAACATGTTGTTCTGTATCATATGAATTTGTGAATGGCATTTTGTGAGTTTTAATTATCTTTTTCTTTTCAGACTGTGTGCCAAGGACCTGCATCATTATAAGATTCCTCCGTTTCACTCCTGGTTTCAGGGACTGCTTATGTTGTGTCTGCTTGTGTTTTTCGTATGTTTGGCCTTTTCGGACAGCACTCTGTCATGGTCTGAAACGTTTTCTCTTCAGGGGCAGTACCATCGCCTATTCAACCAGACCCGTCAAGTTCGTGCACCCGCTTATCAAGTCCATCCAAAACACAGAGCTGCACTAAATAAAGAACCGTCTCCTGCGCAGCCCGAAGGTCTTCAGTACCATGAAGCTTATCCGCGCAACTACCACTTTATTATGGATAACGCTGAGGTTTGCAAAAAAAACACACCTTTCCTGGTCCTGATGGTGCCGGTGGCACCAAATAATGTTGCAGCTCGGGATGCAATCCGGAAGACATGGGGCAAAGACAGCGTGGTTCAGGGCGAGGCGGTACTCACTCTGTTCCTGCTGGGTCTCGATGGAGGAGCTGATGTCGACAAGCTCAAACAGGAGAATCAGCAGCACCATGATTTGATCCAGAGTAACTTCATGGACACGTATCTCAACCTGACCATTAAAACCATGGTGATCATGGACTGGCTGGCCACACGCTGCCCTACAGCAGCCTACGCCATGAAGGTGGACTCTGACATGTTCCTAAACATTGATAACCTGGTGATTATGTTGCAGAAGCCTGGAATCCCCAAGCTG